>PQWD01010845.1:7690-73154 GCA_019425675.1 Leucinodes orbonalis
TTTTATTAAATTGGCCTCTAAAATCATAAGAAAGTGTAATATATTAAAACATGTCACAAGATCTTTAAATAATATTATTCGTATTCTTTCGTACTGCCGAAAAACTGTTGCACAGTTTGACAGATAGCAAAGTTTTTGTTATTTTGTTTAGGTAAATGTAAGCCCATTCGAAATATGTGTATGTGTGTCGCTGCATTTAGAAAACTTTTTTCGATTGTTTTGTGAACATTTCACGAATCTATACTTTTTACATCATTGTTATTATGTGTACAGTTTTAAGAAATAAATAAATCATTGTAGAGTTTCTTAGACAAATGCCCGTGCACTTTGAAAAAGACTATATATATAGCTTGTTATATCGCTTACACTTGTATTTAATTGATATATTTTTCAACTACAATTTGTTGCAGATCAGCGACAATAAGGACGAATTATTTTTGGCACTCATTTTATCAATACCTATAACTGATCTCATCGTAAAAATGTATTTTATATTTATAAATATGCCAAGGATCAACAAACTTCATGAACAAATAAAAGGTACTTCCATGTAGTCCAAAACAATACTACATATCAAAATAAATAAAGCGATGTTGGCATCCTTCATCATCATCGGCTCATTAAACGTCCCCGAGGGGCACGGGCCTACCCTATAGGTGATTAGGCCTTAGTCGTCCACGCGGGCCCAGTGTGGACCTTCGAATCTCTTCGCAGGTGTACATGAAGGTTTCCTCACTATGTTTTCCTTCACCGTAAGAGCGTCGGATAACGTACATATATTTTCGAAATTTCGAAAACACATTGGTACGTGTTGGGATTTGAACCTCAGCCCTCCCGGTGGGAAGGCGACAGTCCACACCATTGAGCCACCGACGCTCTCTTGGCATCCTTACTTTTTAATAATTGTGCCAGACTATGCCATAATTATTATGTTTTCATAATTCAATTCAATCCTTCATTGCTATTCTATATGTTTATATGTTGGTACAATTATAACAAACATTAGTATGAACCCTGTCGGGCACACAGCACAATCGCACAGAGAGGTACTTAAGGTTTTCATTGAAATACTTCTCTAATAAATTAATAATAATAAATATCTGCTGACATTCACACAGCGCCATCTGGCCTGTAATAAATAAATAGTAATAACTAAATAATATGATACACAGAAAATACCCAGACCAATACAAACGGACATGGTCATGAACAAAAATGTTTGTACAGCCTGGGGATCGAACTGTAACCCTTGGTGTATAGTAGTCAGCGTCTCAACCGTTACACCAAATGAGTCATCAATCATTTAAATTGTGTATGATTATACACACAAATTGTGATATTAATAGGCCCAAAGCCTTGGGCCTATTTCCGAAGGGGGTTACAAAATACGGGACCTTTTGCAGTGTTCAAGGAAGGAAACAAAAAGTCGATGGAAATACGTATAATTTACGTAATCTACAGCAGCGTCAATAAATATAATGTTTTCGTAACCAAAAATGGTGAACCCGAATTTTACGCGGGCAGAGGTGCGAGCAAAAGCATTAGTTTTAAATGACGTTCACCACTTTTTTATGAAGGAATGCTTTCATTTTATGTTTTAAGATCCAATATTTATGCCAAGCAATCCAAAGGACGCCGAATTTCTGTTGAGGAATAACAGTTTCATGAACAAACTGACAAAGTATGCCAACTTGACGATGCTTCTTGGCTTCACCTTATATGTGTGTTCAACGATATTCAGCCGCATTTCCGATCCTGAGTTCAAATTTCCATCTTATATGCCTTTTAACACGGATACTATGGTGGGGGTAAGGAAAATATTAAAGAAGATTTTTTTATGACAAGTGACTTAGCGATAAGTACTTTTATTTCATAGTGATTTATAAAAGATGCTATGCTAAAGGAAACCAATGACTAAATGCAAAAATTCTTAATATCTTTATTCAAATAAATCTTTGAAAGATACTTTTCAATAGTCAATTGCTATTATTATATTTTTATGACTCTACCACTGGTTGGAATAAGTTGGATCTTCGAGAAGAGCCGACAAGAAACTCGATCGTCATTCTTTTGAACTTTTTTTTTGTATTGGATAATGTTATTATTATGGTTTCTTAGACGAGTAATTTCACATGCTACTTTTTTGTAAGTTGCGTGTGCACTTGTCAAAATTCTATTTTGGGTCGTCAGGGCCTAATTTTATGGTACCTACGACAGTGGTTTGGGCAGGCCATCTACAGTAACCGATCATAACATAATTAAAGTTAGCATAATAAAAATATGGAACAAAATTTGAACTCGGTTTTGGAACTAAATACCAAGATCACATGTCATGTTTATATTAACAACCCATTATAGACCACTATGTCCTCCTTCACGATACAATAGCGTTTGGAATAAACTCTAAGCTTGGCAGGCGCTTTCTATCATAATCTTAATTTTTTGTACATATGTATATATTTATCGTGCTGTGTATTACATTCAGCAACCATTCGTTGTAGATTTGGGATTGCCGTATTTTTGGATAACATCGAATCAATTTGGACCGGTTATGGTCAATATTCAGCTGATTGTGTGATAGCAACATACTACGCCCACGCAACGGTGCAATTAAAGATCCTCAAATATAATCTGGTTAGGGTGTTTGATTACCCTTATGAGAAAAGAAACAACATGTTCATTAATAGACACTTGCATTACAAAGACGAGCTGGATCCAAATTTGAAAAGACGTTTTGACCTGTGCACAGAGAAATATAGAAAGTTAATATGGTATGGTATTTATAATTCATTTATTTATTAACATACAAAACAGATTATAATCAAGAAGACAATTATTTAATCATGCAATGTACATAACAGGATTGCAATCCAAAATTATGTGTGCCTAAGAGCTAAAAAGTTAATGTATACACATTAAAGTAAATTAAATTAAAAATGTTGCGTTTCATGTCTGTATTACTGTTCCTATATTTTCTCTACTTGTCTTTTAAGTGTTTATTGTATACCAATTGTTTGCGGCCAATAAAAATATTTTTCTCTTTACATCTTTTTAATATTCTGGTTGGTTAACCAATATGGTTGATTGATTATGTAAATTTTTCATTGTGAACAATGTTTATGCAGTTTGATTTAGTTTTGGTCATAGTGGCTAGTACGTTCGATTCTCTATCATGCAAAAACTCAAAAACATCAATCAATCGGTCTGCATTGGGTCTGTTTTGTTGGAGACAGTTCAATAGCACGGAAGTTATGTTAATGTTAATAATAATATATCATAATTTCAGCATAATATGTCCACTTAATGAAGGCCTCCCCTCATGGCTTCAACGTTAAGACAAAAAAGATATATTACAATGATTTGGAATGCTATTTATTTAGAGCAGTTCGATATAACAACCTTAATTTCAACATTATTATTTGCTTTCAGGTTTGTTAAAGATGTCGATTCGGTTTTCGATATAAATATGACGTTTCAGTTTTTTACAGCATCGGCGAACCTATGCTTTGTATCCAGTTTTTTGAGCGAGGTAAACGCAATTCATTTAACACTTTTATGACATTTTAAGACAG
The DNA here is from genome assembly GCA_019425675.1 of Leucinodes orbonalis. NCBI lineage: Eukaryota > Metazoa > Arthropoda > Insecta > Lepidoptera > Crambidae > Leucinodes > Leucinodes orbonalis. Next base: position 11,263 of record PQWD01010845.1, read on the forward strand.
CTAGAAGTGTTTATTTTGAACAAAAATGCTTTACTTACACTCAGTACCGGTACTGAGACTCGTAGGTAGTGGTGGCGTGCACTCCATATCTAAATAGCAGTCTAGATAACCCAGGAAACCGCCAACATATTAAATGATTTCCACTTATTCGCCCACTTTCCTCTACAGATTTGAAGCCGCAGGCGATCTGTGGTCATCAACAACACGCAATTTGACAAAAATGAAAAATATTTATTGTGTTTGTGATAAGTGTCACTCATTTTGCATGCCCTACTAATAATAACTCTGTGCACGTCACTGGTAGGTAGGTAGACAGGGTATCATAGTGCGTTATCCTGTCAAATAGGAGCGTTAAGCACTTCTGTGTTTCGGGATGAGGGCACTGTAGGCATCAGTGCGGTGTTGATGAAGAACAACAACTGACAGGCAGTTGTTAAAATAAATTTGTTTTAATAAATACTGATAGGCAGTTGTTAAAAGAATAACATCTGTCTATCAGTTATATTATTGTGATATAGGTTTTTTACAATTCCACAAAGTTTGTTAGAATTACCAAAACACAATTTTAAAATTAAAGGTAAAACTTGTATTTTAAGTAAAGGTTATTATTACGCTATGGATGAACTTCTTAAGGAAATATTTATAGATAATTGAATACAGAATTTTTGAGTTTGAGTATGTTGTCACATTTCAATAATATTTTGTGTTATATTTCAGTTGAACATTTTTTCTGCACGGTTCGTGTCTATGCTTATAGTAGCTCTACTTTTCGCCTCTCAAGTTTACCTTTATTGCTATTTCGGACATCAGGTTGGATATGAGGTATTTATTTAATTTTAAAATAATCAGACAGCTATATAAACAGTTAATATGAAGAATATTCATATCTTTTTAAGTAAAAAAAATTACATCCTAGAAATGGGAATTAATATTAAATCTACAATGGTTATTGAGATTTTGAAACATTACATTATGGAACTTGAATTACAGATTTAACTTACAATAATGATGGTGTATGCCTGATTAAAAATATGTATGTGACGTGACACTCACAGTTAGCTTATTGATTTCTGTGTGGATTATGAGAAAAGCGGAGGGGCTACTTCAGGGATTTGTCCCACAACACGTTGGTCCCATTGGGACGAAACACTGAATTTTTTTTTTTCGTTCTGGATTCAATCCATTTAGTTTTATTTCGCATGTATAAATATTTTTTTGCAAAGTCATCAGTCAGCAAAATGTTATAAAATAAAATTATGTTACTTAGTACCGTTGTAAATAAGTCTAAACAAGATTAGGGCTATTCACACCACGTTGCGAAAGAACCCATTCAATAAGCGCTCTGGGGCAATGAGCACGGCTGTTCAAATCCTTTGTGGTGCGAAATGACTAAAAACCCTATATAACAGATAGGTTATTTATAAAATAGGTTCTGATTAGTGGATTTTTATATTGTTTTAAACTATCAAAGAACTCAATTAATATTTGCAAAGATTACGTGAATAAAACTAAAGTATTGATTGGTGAGTTTATTTTTTATTGTTTTGAGCACTTTAACATTAACATTTGCGACAAATTACCACTAAAATATGTGATTAAAACGTGTTTCTATTTTTATATGAATACATTGCCAGTTCCTTTTATTATGATTTAAGTTTAAAAATATTAAAATACAGATAATGATATCAAATTCATATTTTACTTTTTATTTTACCTGACGGTACTGAATGTTATTATCTAAATTATTATAAAAATAGATTGATTTTTTTTTATTCTGTGTTTCGTCCCTGGCGACGAACATGTTGTGGGACAAATCATTGAACTAGCGGAGGACCGGGATATCTTGCGCATAATGTCATTTTATAAATTATATATACGTTTATCCGACGCTCTTACGGTGAAGGAAAACATCGTGAGGAAACCTGCGCACGTCTGCGAAGAGATTCAAAGGTTGTGTGTGAAGTCGTCCAACCCGCACTGGACCCGCGTGGACGACTAAGGCCTATACACCCGCGTACGGGTAGGCTCGTGCCCCTCGGTGGGGACGTTTAATGAGCTGATGATGAATACAGGCTTCACGCTTAATTTGGGGCTAGATGGCGCTGTGTGAATGTCAGTGGATTTTTATTTATTTATTATGATTATGATCTATAGTAGACTTCAAGGTAGCGTCGGATAGCGCTGTAACTGTGGCTAGGTTCAGGGTTGATTGCGTCAGCAGGACTGATGACTTGATACAAAAGCATTTTAGTGTAATTTTACTACTAGTATGAACCAGGAGTCTTACCGTCATTCCTTAAATCAGTATGATTATAATATCACTTCGCTGTTTATGGTATAAATGGCGAAATGCTATATATTAGATAATACTGTTTATTGTTGTTTTAATAGAAGACGGTGAGCCCCCTAGATTGAAATCAAAAATATTATTACTAGACAGATAAGTATTTTCTTCCACCATGTATTGCGTACACAAGCTTACAACATTCACCCTATCATTTATATACAGTGTCAGTCAATGAACACGGCGATATACTTCAGTGATTGGATGTCTGTTTCGCCACGGTTACGGCGGAATATCATCACTGCTATGACAGCTTGGAACAAACCGATCAGTCCCCGAGTGTCACACATCATGCCAGTGTCACTGGTAACTTTTGTGTCGGTGAGTACTAAATGTTCTCTTTTAATTTAACCTATTACCTATTACCCGTTGACTCAGGTCTCATTCTGTGTCAGGTATTCCGATCCTCAGCTTTTCCCATCCAGCCTCTACTAGTGATCTTTCGCAAGTCACCGCTTCGTCAGGACAGACTAGAGGGTATCCTACGCTACGATTGTTAAGCCGCGGTCTCCACACCAGAAATCGTCTGCTCCAACGACCATCGGTTCTGCGAAATACGGGACCGGTCCGCTGCCACTTCGATTTGCTGATCCGGCGGCTTATAATTTATCCATGTTGGGAACTTTTAATTCTCTTAGGAATAAATTAATTTCTAAAAATATAATCATCATCAGCTCATTAAACGTCCCCACCGAGCGGCACGATCCTACCCGTAAAGGGTGTATAGGCCTTAGTCGTCCACGCGGGCCCAGTGCGGGTTGGACGACTTCACGCACAACCTTTGAATTTCTTCGCAGGCATGCGCAGGTTTCCTCACGATGTTTTCCTTCACCGTAAGAGCGTCGGATAACGTACATATGTTTTCGAAAATTCGAAAACATATTGGTACGTGGCGGGATTTGAACCTCAGCCCTCCCGGTAGGAAGGCAACAGCCCACACCATTGAGCCACCGACGCTCTAAATAAATAATATTTTATTAAAATAAAGTAAATGGGCTGGTATTATTTGCTATCGCTTCAAATCTAGTGGCGAAGTTTACGGACGCTTGAAAGTTTTCTCACGAAATCTTTTGCTTATGTGAGGCAGAAGTTCAACACTGCATCTATCATGGTCAGGTGTATAACTTATCAGCCGGTGACCAAATAACCATCCCCGCTCACTTAATGTTATAAAAAAATAAATGAATACACCTCCCTCTTTTACTCTTCTTACCTACTATGTTTATTATCACTTTCTGGGGGGTTACAGCCATCTCTTACAACAGTGTTACAATAATCTTACTTCGTCTTTTCTTGTACAAAAATGTAGACGTATCATTATAATAATACTGTTTTAAGAGATTGTGTTTCCCCCCAGTTCTTGACTAGTATATGTTTTTATAATCGTTAATCGCACCACCAGGATCTAATGACTCTTTTATATTACAGATAATGCGTTTCACTTATTCATTGTATACATTGTTGAAGTCTAAGGCTTAAATAAGTACAACCAACAGGCGCCATAATTAATACTGAGTAAGCTGTTCTACGTTAAATAAAGAAGATTCTGTTAAATGTTACGGAGTGATACTGAGTTAGTTACTATAATGTTTAAAATAGCAATAATTTATTTAAAGCAGAAGAAAAATAAAACTTTTAGAAGAAAGATTTGGTATGTTTTAATCACTTGCCTTTTATCAAATATTGTAATTTATGTAAACTGAAATTTGAAATCAAAATCTCTTTACAAAGGAAAGAGTTTCGTCCTTAATGTATAATTACCTGATAATTTCCGGTAATAATACGTTAGTCCTATTTTACAATTTGAAAAGTATCATCATTAGACAAAACTAAAAAGATGAATGAAAAATTGCGGCCCAGTACCCCTCATTCATATAAGCTCGTATGCTGTTTCTGGAAAACAATAGAAAAACTATTGTTAAAGATAAGTTTCATTTTATTGTTTATCGCGAAGATAGAGGTATTCAATTTATTGCTAGTTGTAGTAATTAGTAGTAGGTAAGAACTGTTAAATATTTCTGTGTTTCACTACAAAGTATAACAGAAATGGGAAAAGAAATTCATTGGCAGAATATTTAATCAAAAATAAATAGCTTACGAAGAAATTTAAAAAGAAACTAATACCTTAAAAAATATAAAGTACAAAGTACCACGTAATTTACGACGTTATATCACTAAATTATAGGTGTGCAGAATACCGTTGGGGAATATGCGAGTATACAGCTTGTTGTGATTAAATGAACTGTTAAATATTTTAGCACTTTGTAGTCTACAGGTGCCCCTTATTAAGTACCATATATCCTACCTTCATCTTTAGAATGAAAGAGAGAAAGAAATATATTTATTTGGTGCAATTCAAATTATAACATCCTAGTCCTTAAAATAATTCAGCCTCTAATCGTAGAAAGTCGATATCTCAGGCAGAAGCCTACTACGCTATAATTTTACGGCCTACTCCTTAGCTTTCGCCCGCGGATTCGCTCGCGTTAAATAAGTAATAACACGGTTACCCATTCCTGATTTGGAACACTGAAGATAATCTCATAAGTTGATTGATTTATGATTTTATTTAATGTTTTTTAATAAAATTGTTTTATTATCTATTTATATTATTGAACTTGTAATAATTTTACGATAAATTTCCATCGTCTATTCAAGTGACTAGATATTTTTTTAAATATATAGACAGGTATTTTTAGCCAGTGACAAACAATGCATACCAATTGCCTAGCAACTTCCAAGCGCAAGTCCATTTTTAATTTTCTACCTTAATATTTACGGAATGCTTCATACAAACTTCTACCCCCCTTCTTGAGAAGTGGGAGTCCTACTACCTATAGCCAATGATGTAAAAGTATAGATTTGAGAAGTGATATGCTCACAAAACATTCGAAAAAAGTGTTCCGAATTCAGCGACAGCACACATACACATATTCGTATTTGGAATGAGCGTACATTTACCTTAACAAAGAGCCTGCTGCCTCTTTGGCGGGTCGTATCATATAATATCACTGCCTATAAGCACACTCCATCTCCGCTTGAAAGATCAAGTCATGTCGTCGTTTTGTTTTGTCGTGAAAGGTGGACAAACAAGTAAACACATTATTGTGTTATTTTATGTTTTATAAGGATGGCTTTATTTCACTTTCCAAAACTTTTTATAATATTTCTGTGTTTATTTTATAAAGGCAAGTTTTTGAAACACCTTGTACTTGTACCAATAACTAATGACAGCCTTAATGATTTTTTTTCTATTTAAGTACCAGCCGTTTCTCATTAAACCTACTTAAATTTGCGTTGTCGTTCAAGCCTGATTAAAGTTTGCTGAAAACCCATGAAAATGGACGTTTACGGAAAGATCACTCCATTCGACGCCTTTCGAACTGTGATAAAAGTATTAACATGGACAGGGATATATGAAATACACTCTCAGTATAAGACCGTGAGGACTGCTCACTATGTTTACAGGATATTTGTCATATGTATAGTGGTCCTAAACGTCATTCAACATTTCATCCACGTATATGAGGTAATTCTGAACTGGATATGTTATAAGGAAGCTTCTTTTAGCATTTGGTCATAGAATCTTTAGGAAAAAAAAATTGAAGATTTTGTCTGTCTGTCCGTCTTTTTCGGTTAATCTCTGAAATGGCTGGAACGATTTGAACGGGACATTTTTAGCAAGTAATTCATATAATAAGGAAAAATTAAATATACTTTAAGTTTCGGAAAAATCTTTTTATTTACAAAAATGAAGTAGTGCTTGTTGAATACAGGAATGCTAGTGATATGAAACCTTATGATTTAATGTTGGTTAGGGAGGCTTTACAAGGTCTTAGAGTCATTCATAAATCTGACGTGTTCCCCTGTAAAGTTGGTCTAGGATACTGGTAATTACTCGTATATGGCGTCTTTTATTGATTAACTGTTAAGTGGACAGCTTGGACTTGTGGTCCTATAACTATTTGGATGTGGATTCGCATAACCCTGACTATTTTTGAGCACGGTTGTGAGAGTGCTACTAGAAAAACGCTCATGTAAAGAAATTGTTAGAAATGGCCCTAAAACTTAATTTTTTTTTTACTGTATACTTTATTTGAGTGTAATTTGTTTTCAGATCAGAGACAACCAGGACGAATTGTTTTTGGCACTCATTTTAGTAATACCTATAATCGACCTTGTCGTTAAAGTCTCTAATATTTTTATAAATATGCCAAGAATCAATAAACTTCATGAACAAATTCAAGGTAATATTAGTAACAAAAACAACGTCAAAGTGTTTGTTGTTGCGGTGTTTGTTGGTATCACAGACATCAGAATATACATTAGACTGGACAAGCCGCCAAGTTTATAGGCAGTCCCAGTGTCGCAATTTCTTTTCGGTTCTTACCTGTGAAAAGTTATTATATTTCTTGGTAAGTTTACTGATTCATTGCGATGATGGCATGTTACAATTGCACAGGATGGCATTTTGGAATAAAAACGGTAATTTCTTCTAATATTCGTGCGTCTTGACTCGTCTCACAGAGCGTAAACTGGTAGCTAGTGTATGCTCGTTGAGCTTACAGTTGTCGCACTTTAAACGCGGCTTGCCCCATCTCCTGTATTGGGAAATCTGTGGTTGGTATCATGGAATGTCTTGAAACAATCGATGTTGACTGAAGTATTTATTTATTTTAAATTTCGTGCCAGACTATATGTGCTATCAAAATTCAATAGTATTTGAGGTTAAGTTACTAGTATTGATGATTATGCTTTTAACATAACATTCGGCTGAAGGAGGACGTTAATATGCATATTACCACAGATTAAATAATATTTACTCTATTGCCCTACACTATCATGTCACAAGTAAGCAAGTACAAAGGTCAACGAATAGGCTCCTTTTATTAAACAGGAGGCAAATCAGCATACAGTTCACCTAATTGTAAGTGTCACGGTGGTGGAACATTTGCAAGACCAGAGATACCAGAAAAGAGTTGCCGGCTCTTTAAAAGAGCGTTAAATCTTTTTTGAAGGACGCTAAATATATCCAGTGAAAATTCATTCCACGGGGTTTTGTCGTACGTGACAGAAATTACAACAGTATCAAATTGTGGAAAACTTCTAATCATCCAGGTGGTGACGATGTAATTTAAAGTTCCTTCGAGATATACGGTGGTGAAACTCCGCCGCAGAAATAAGCCCGAGCAACTCCCCGTGATACAAGCGGTAGATAATGCAATGTGATACTATATCTCTACGCAAACTCAAAGGGTCTAGTTGGTCAGTAAGATCTGTGTCGTCAACGATTCGAGCCGCTCTCTTTGAGACGCGTCTTATAGGCAAAAATTGGTAATGCAGTGCCTCCGTCCAAATATGGTAGCAGTATTCCATGTGGGCCGAAGTTGCGCCTTATAAAGTTGCAAGCGATAAGTCGAAATGAAATACCGCAGGATCTCTGCGGTATTTCATGTCGCATCCCGAGTATCATAAGAAGCCAACTTAGCTTTTTCTTATAAATGATCGGGGGCACTGAACGTCACTCAATATGTCAACGCCAAGAATACTGATACTGGCTGCTGGAGTCAGGGGAGTGCTTTGGAATTGAGACGATACGACAAAGGGCGTTGATTTCGTGGAAAATACGCTAATTTATGTTTATTTAAATTTTTAGTGTTCTAGACCGGATTTGCAGTTATGAGACTGAATAAATATAAAATATACTTTGGTTTTATACCTTGTGTATATTTATTAGTAGCTTACTTGGAAAGCTATACAAAATTTTGATATTCAAGATAAGACGTTTGATTAATACTCGTTATATGACGCTTCTTTTTTTCATATTTTTTATTCAAGATCCAATGTTTATGCCGAGGAACCCTAAAGACGTCGAGTACCTGTTGAAGAACAACAGTTTTATGAACAAACTGGCCAAATATTCTAACTTGACGATGCTTCTAGGCTTCTGCGTATTTATTTCTTCTACAGTCTTTGGACGCATTTCGGATCCCAATTTAAAATTTCCATCTTATTTACCTTTTAATACGGACTCCATGGTGGGGTAAGAAAAGCATTTCAGTATGTAATATTTGTTGAACAATTTATAATATGCAATATTATATATATAGCGTCGGTGGCCCAATGGTGTGGACTCCTACCCGGAGGGCTGTGGTTCAAATCCCGCCACGTACCAATATGTCTTCGAATTTTTGAAATTATATGAACGTTATCCGGCAAATTAGATTCATCATTGCCGTATAGTGTCCATAGTACTGGCTAACCTCATATTGCTGAGGTCTTTGGGGAAGACCATCTTCAACTCTAGACGTTATGACAAAAGTAGAATTGATATTTGTTATGAATGAAACAATGCAATGTACATAATTACTAGGAACGCAATTNATTACAAATATAATTGCATTTGTAAACTGTGAAAATTTTCTAACCACGCTCTATCACACAAGCCTCATCCAGTAGCGCATTATTCCGTGTCAAAATGACATTTACGAGTGCGCTGCCGAAGTCACTCCGAATGTCTCCGTAAAAATACGACTGTGAGTCGAATGAACACTATTTGTAGCTGCTAGTGTGTATACTTGTTTATCATGCATTTCATACTACCTGCATTGTTGTTTGTATTTTATGTTGTACGAGTAGCCCTAAAAACTTACACAGAATAATATGTACATGTATTCAGTAAGTGAATTGTAATATTCTTTTGGATACAATAAAGATCTTAACCCTGATAATTCCAGATTGAACATTCTCTTCGCAATTCGTGTTCATGATTATATTAAGCCCTACTTTCGCCGCCCAAGTTTCTTTATGCTATTCGTCATCAGATTGGATATGGTACGTAATTAGACTAGAAATATCAAAAGATTTATGGTATAATCACTTCTTACTTAATTTACATTAGAGACATACTACTCATGAATGTAATATATTAATTCCTACATACTGCGGTCCTTACTTAACTTATCCTACACTATTTTATTGCGTGCCGATACTGCATTTTAAATAAATAATAAATATGCACTGCCAAACCAATGATAATTCTGTATATATAAAGGACACTTATTTCTTGGTTGTTTTGTGAGCATATCACGAATCTATACTTTTACATTTTTGCTGCAAACGAACACACAAATGTTTGTACAGCCCGGGGGATACAACCCGGAACCTTTTGGTCTATAAGCTGATGACTTAAACATTTTACAATGGGTTCGTTAAAATTATAGTTAATGATGCTGGGCCACACTAATGTCTAAGCCCATCAACGCGGTAATAAGCATTTCTCGTTAGTATGGCCCCAGCATATAGCTAAAACTTGCGCTTTCAATCGATAGTGCGAGACAATGACACGGCATCTACTCCAGCGATTGGGATATTCGTATCTCCACGGTTGCGTCGGGATATCATCATTACTATGACGGCTTGGCAGAGACCGATCAGCCCACGAGTATCTTACATATAGTGCCAGTGTCACTAGTTACCTTCGTGGCAGTAAGTATTTATGTTGTACATACAATAAGTATGTGGGCTGTTATGGATTGCTTTCTTTTTCTATTACGAAGCCAATATTTATGCCAACTTTCTGTTGAAAATCATAAAATTAAGCAATGTTAACATTTTAATGAATTTCCCTTCTCGGCCAAAGTCAACACTCCAAACCAGTGATAGATTAATTTCAAACTAATTTTTGACTCATTTTAATTTTGCTATTCAAAGTGTCTTATAAAGACTTATTGAATAAAGGAATTTCTATGTTTGAGATGGGTTGATCGTTTAAGGTTTTTCTAATGTAAAGCATTCGCGGTTTTGATGTTATGGAAAAGTCGTATTATTATTTGCATAAGTGTTCATTAAATATTGTTTTACCCTTTCTCTATAAACTCTCTTTTTCCTTACATGTTTCCTTAAATCAATTAATCAGTCTGGTAGAAGCTTATATGTTAATTTCTTAAATTACAGATATGCGCTTACGTACTCATTGTATACATTGTGAAGTCTAGGGCTTAAATAACGGACAAACAGTAGTCACTAGCTGTTCACGAGTGATTTATAAAATGACAATAACCTAGAAATTATTAAAGAAACAGAAAATACTTTTTAGCAATACACAATGACCATTGTATCATATATCAGTGTGGGTAATACTACTACTAAATCCCCCGAAAACTGACAGAAACCTATAAAGGCAGAAAATAATATACCAAATTATATACCAAAAACCTAAAAATACTCACAGAAAGCAAGGGTTTAAATATAAACAACATTCCAACAAAGGGATTATCGGAAGCAGAATGGCTAAACATATTTAGTAAAGATACAAACTTACTATAAAAATAGACCTTTTTACACATAGAATACATAAAAATGTACTTCGCAAAATAGAGAATGTAGCGGATAAAATAAAACAAGAAATATAACGGACACCATAGAAAACAATGTATTAGAATTACGCACCGAAAGCGCATCAAGAGAATCGAGTACGCAAGAAACTTTGGTAAAAGAATAGGACAAAAATATTAAGGAATCTTAATCAAGAAACTAACTTAACACTTCTTGCAAGATACTTCTACAGGAAACTATCCTAGGAGAAATGACAGTGAAATTGTTTTACAAAAATGGACAAAAGGCAGATAGAGACAATGTGAAACGAAGAAATCAAGAATTAAAGATCTGCAATCGTACCACACGACAAACTACAACCAAACCTTCCTAAGTTCTCGTGAACAACAAAATAATAATGAGAAATATTTATTTTAACAATCTCACTAACACAGCTTCGTGCATCACACTTTACACATATAAACTATTTCAAGTAATGGCAATTAGAAGCTTCGATTTTTTTATCAGTAAATTGTGATAAATTATTATTTTGCATTGTTCTTACCAGGCACAAGCAATGAAATATAATGTAAAATAGTCTCCATTAAATTCAAATTCAAATTCAAAATTCTTTATTCAAATTAGGCTTACAAAAAGCACTTATGAACGTCAAAAAATATACAAAAATCTAATAAAAAACAATTAAAAATACTAAACTAAAAATATGAATTTTGATGCTTTGAAAAAAAAAGCGCTTCAGTGGATTGGCCTGTTGAGAAAGAAGCACCCAAGAAAACTCAACAGTGTAGCCTTTTTAAAAACAATTACTTAGTGTAACAATATATCATAAACACTGAAATAGCTGAGCAATTTAAGACCAAGGATTTTTATCACATAAATATTCGTCAATAGTGTAGTACCCTTTTTTAGAAAGGTGGCTTTTTATTCTAGCTTTAAACATGTGTAAAGGTAACTCGACAATATTCTGCGGTACCTTATTGAAAAACTTTATACATCTTCCTATAAAAGATTTACCTATTTAGATTTAGATTAATCTTTTCATTTATAAATAATTAAAAGTGACTAGTGTTGATTTTTGTTATATCGAAAAAAAATGAAGGGGGGGAAGACCGCGAGGGGGCGATGGACCGACGACTAGCGAACGGTCGCTGGCGGGGGCTGGATGAGAAAAGCGGAGGATATCTGGCGCAAAATGAGGAGACTTATGTCAAGCAGTTGACTGTGAAAGGTTGAAGAGACTTAGTCTATGTTGAATAGATAGATAGAAAAAAAAATATAATGATTAATGTTTGTTTCAACCTTATCCCTTTTTCATAGGTAGGCAGGGGACCGGGATATCTGGCGCAAAATGGGGGAGACCTACGTCAAGCAGTTGACTGTGAAAGGTTGAAGAGACTTAAGACTTAAGTTGAAAAAATTTAAGTAAAACTGAATAAAATTGATTATTATTTTATTTAAATTGAATATGTTTTATGTGAAGCAAAAAAGAGTTATGATTGAGGAATGTTAGATTATAAAATTATATTGAAATATTATTAAGATGGATTTGGTATAAACTATAACCCTGATATAAAAGTCTCAATTCAACCAAACGTTCCAATAAAACCGCGTCAGTTTACATATTTATCGTAAGCATTTTGGCATTTCCAAGTTAAGTTAATTTTGTTTCTTGAGTTTGCTTAATAAACAAAATATTTTTTTTTATTAAATTAATGATTTTTTATCTTGCAAAACATTCGTGGGCACTATGTAAACTGGTTAGATTATTGATTATATTAATGAATTAACTGTCGGAACTAGAAATGTGAAGTTAATTGGATACAAATTAATAAATAACATATTCAATGGTGTGAAAATGTAATGTAAGTATAAGTACCAAGTTATTAACAGGACAAAATTTCATACTTTGCAAATTACCGGTGCGGATGAATATACGGCATGTTATAAGTAATAACAGGCAATATTGTATGTGTGTGAAAAATGCACAAAGTATACTTTTATTCTAAAAACCCACAGTTGCACTATTCACTCAGACTCCGGGCTTCCTCACCAATAACGTATTTTATCTGTGCCAATAGTGAAGGTTTTGCCATAATCTTCACGATTGAGTTTGAATTGACAGGTGGGTTGCAGGTAGAGCTATGCACCTAAAAAAGGTTGAGTGCAATAAGAAGAACTATCCTCTGCTAAAGGTTTTCTAATCCGCCTTTTTCAGCACCCGTGGGAAGCAGTGGCGTGCACAAAAAATATGAGCAGGGTATGCAAAGTGAGTGACACTAATCGCAAAAACAATGAATAATTTACATCTTGTAAATTAAGTGCAGTTGTTCACAGCAGATCGCCTATGGTTTCAATTCTATAAAAGAAAATGGGCGAATAAGTTCAAATCAATTAAAATGTCGGCGATTTTCTGGGTCGTCTGGACGCACAGGGTATGCACTGCTTATTTGCATATATGGAGTGCTAGCGCCTGGTGAGAAAAGTAGGGATGGTAACAATTGTATTAATCTGCCGTCACCATACAGAAAACAAATCATTATAATAATTAATAAAGAAATATTCACAATTCACATAAAATTTGGATTTGAATAGGAATAACACAATATTTTTTAATTATTTCACGGAAAATATTTCAAAGCTTATCTTTGAAATATTTTGAATCGCATCCTTTATAGTTAATAGCGTATGATTAAACACCACATTTAACAAGTCTATTCCATGAGCTAGCACTATAAATTCGAGGTAGACTTTTAAAGTTGATTGTAACGTGCTGGCAATAATATGGAAATGGATAACTTTGAGAATGTTAGTCCATTCGATGCCTTTAAACTGGTTATCAAAGTATTGATATGGACAGGGATATACGAAGTAAACACTCAGCGGAAAAACCATACGGACTGCTCACTATGTTTACCGAATTTTGGTCATCTTTATAGCAGTATTAAGTTTAACTCAACATGGCATTCGCATGTATCAGGTACCTATGATAAACATAATTTAATCGTAGCTTCTGCGTCTGTGAGTATATAATCGGTATGCGTAGTTTATCGGCATACTGGTACGGAACTAGTTAAAGTATATACTCGTACCTAAAGGAATAAAATTGGCAATCACGGTAGATTTATTAACACTTTTTTTTTCACCGTAGGCTGCTAACATGGTACCGCTATAACATAGCTTCTATGCTTCGAGAGATTCATAATGTATTTATACATACATCGTTTCGCTGAGAAGAAGAGTAAATCTATAGACAACAACATCTTTTGATTAATATCACGGCTTACAAAAATGAATATAATATGATGGGGTCAATGGAAAAGACAACAGCTAATTTAAATTTGTTTCAGATGAGAGACGTCCGGGAAGAATTATTTTTAGCTCTTATTAAAGGAATACCTGTATTTACACTAATTATTAAAGAAATTAATATATTTAGATATATTTTGAGGATAAACAAGCTTCATGAACAAATAAAAGGTATAAAGAAATCTTAAACAACTATTCAATGTTTTTTCCATTGTCTCTGGAAACATGGAGTTAAAAGTAATGTGGAACCTTTGACTGTTAAAACGCCTGAAGGCACCAGACATAATAGATTTTCTATTGTGTCCGAATTCCCGTCGATCAAATGGTTGAAGAATAACGTAATCTGTAGTAAAGTTTGCGTTGAGACCTATTCAAATTCATTAGCCCTAAAACCCTGCAAATCATAGTCTAAATTTCGCAAATCCCATCCAATCCGCATCCCCTGGCACACTCTTAATTATATAGCGAAAAACCTGTTGTTTTAAATATTTGTCCTGAATGGATCCAACTAAGAAGATTTGAATAGAAATTATGTAAATCTTCAAAACTGAACAGTTAAATTATATTAAAATTTGCTTTTTAGATTCAAAATGCATGCCGAGTAACGAAAAGGACGCCGATTATCTGCTGAAAAACAATAAATTCATGTACACATTGACGAAGATTTCTATGTTGATGATGTTTGTTGGTTTTAGCTCGTTTGTTGTTTTTATGTTCATAAGACGATATTTGGATCCCAAGGTGCAGTTGCCGTCTTACATGCCTTTTAGCACTGACTCTATGGTTGGGTAAGAAAACTTTGTATAATTTAGTTAGTTTGTTTGTTAATATTGAATACTTCAAATATAATATAATAAGTTTATTGCATTATGATTCGAGGTATAGGTAAATATGAGGTATTGCCTTTTTTGAAAACATGTATTGGCAAATTGTTTTCGAGTTGAACATAAAACTATTACATGTAAACGCAATTTGATCGATCTCTAAAACTCTTAAGTTAGGTGAATATTATATATAAATTATAATTTTAAGTCTATATTATAGTTTAAGTGTAGTCAGTGGGGCATGAGTATTCTATCATTTCTGTCCATTTTTCATGACTTTCTTTCTCATCAATATTATCTTCTTTGAATGTGTCACGCAATCTATCTTTACTTAGGCCTACCTACCACTTATCTGCCATCATTCTATATTCATGTTTATCATTCTTATAAGTATTTTAAACTTATTTTTTATCTGCAGGCCTAATTCATATGATGTCGAACATTTGATACGAAAAAAAAACAAGTAATTTCCTATGTTGGGAGACTATTTCAGCTAATCACTTTTATTTCTTATAGATTTTGTGTCGCGATAATTTTGGACTTAATTATTGGAACATGGACTGGCTTTGGTCAGTATGCATCAGACTTAGTGATAGCTACATACTACGCGCATGCTACAGTGCAGTTGAAGATTCTCAAGTATAATTTGATAAGTGTTTTCGGTGTCGATAAAGTGGAAAGCAACATGACTATTATCGGAAATCACTTTCAATATAAAGATGTGCTGGATCCAAACTTAAAACAGCGCTTTGGATATTACGCAGAAAAATACAGAATGTTAATATGGTACGGTTTTAAATTTTATATCATCATCATCATCTGCTCATTAAACATCCCCATCGAGGGGCAGGAGCCTACCCGTATAGGGTGATTAGGCCTTAGTCGTCCATGCGGGCCCAGTGCGGATTGGACGACTTCACACACAACCTTCGAATCTCTTCGCTGGTGTGCATAGAGGTTTCCTCACGATATTTTCCTTCACCGTAAAAGCGTCGGATAACGTACATGTGTTTTCGGAAATTCGAAAACTCATTGGTACGTGTCGAGATTTGAACCTCAGCCCTCCCGGTAGGAGGGCGACAGTCCACGCCATTGAGCCACCGACGCTCTTAAATTTAATATGTTTAAAGAGAATGCTGAAATGATTATTTTATATTTTATGTGTTAACTGTGACGAATCAAAAAAGAATAGAAAATATATTTATTTGATATCTTCTGGGGATGTTTCATTAGTAGAAGAGTATGTGATATGGCCAGAAAAGTTAGTTTTTAGAAATATAGTAAATAAATTGTCCCGCAAAAAGCAGTTGCAGCAGACAAAGTATACCAGCTTGTCACATTGTGAGCGAAGTGAAGTATAGAAATCCTATAAATAATGGAGTCCACTGCTAGACATAAGTTTTTCACATTTTACACCAGATCTTCTACTCCTCCATTTTTATTATAAGTACGCTTTTATTAATTTTACTTGTAACTGTAAGAAAATCTTGAAATCTTAATTTGACCCACTTCTTAGTCTGTGCTTAGGATAAAATTTTCGCACGATCTCAGTTCTGATGACAATACATGACTAGCTAAGAAATGTCATTGCAAATCCATTATGGCGGCTTCCCCAAGATGGCGGATTGGCTGTTTGATATCCACCCCCATGATATTAGTATCAAATGAAAGGGTTTGCTGAATGGGATACGTAAAAAAATCACGTGACTTAAATCCAACATGGTGGACGTCCAGAATGGCGGAAAGGCTATTTGAAATGCAGCTCTATGATTTGGGTATAAAATGAAAGGGTGTGCCGAAAATAATGCGAAATGTCATTGTATTACCAAAATTACCATGCTGTATTAAATTTGCATGCGTAAAACTGAAAATTTTGTATATAGGTACCTATTAATATTTTAAATTCGTAAGTATTTAATTAAGTTTGAATAATAAGAGGACTTAAATGTAAAAAATAAGAGTTTAAATAAATAAAAAACACGCTTTTAGCACCCACTAAATAAAAAGTTACTTATTGTAGGTAAATTAACAATTCGATGACATATTTTAAGTTTAGAACCGAGTTTAGAACACACAAATTAGTATACAAAAACATTTGACAAAATTGCATTATTAATAGCAGCTGTCACTTTGCGGTCACATTATGTATAATGCAGTCCTTCCAATTTTTTATACGTCCATGAATACACCATGCCATGATTTTAACCCTTTGACCGCCAATGACGCCTTAAGGCTAAGATTTCTATTGTGTCTGGAATCCCGACGTTCAATAGATTAATAATAATGAGCGTCGGTGGCTCAATGGTGTGGACTGTTGCCCTCCTACCGGGAGGGCTGATGTTCGATTTTTTGAAATTATATGTACGTTATCCGACGCTCTTACGGTGAAGGAAAACATCGTGAGGAATCCTGCGCACGCCTGCGAAATGATTCCAAGGTTGTGCGTGAAGTCGTCTAATCCACACTGGGCCCGTGTGGACGACTAAGGCCTAGACACCCTTATGGGTAGGCTCGTGCCCCTCGGTGGGGACGTTTAATGAGCTGATAATGAATAAACACTTTTCTGAAATCATACATTTTGGATTGTATTATGATATTAACTAATTATTTTGTTTACAGTTTTGTGCAAGACGTCGACGCAATATTTAACTGGCATATGTCAATACAATTTTTCACAGCATCAGCGAACTTGTGTTTTGTATCCAGTATCTTTAGCACGGTAAAAAAGATGAATATATTTTTATATAAACTGTAGGCCCATCATTTGATAAAAACGAAATGTTATAAAAGATCTTGAAAATAAAATATTTAGCTAAAACTATTTATTCTTCATCAATCTCACCATGCAGCCATTGATAAATAACTGCATGCCTCTATATATATATACATTATTTTTGATAGGTGCGATACGTAAAACAGGAACTCTGTAAAGATTTATATTCATAACCTATATTGAACCTGAAGAGTTTGTTTGGCACTTGGCTCCAACATCAAAATAATGACAGAATAACTTAACCACTAGCTTTTGCGTGCGACTTCGTCCGCGTGGAATAGTTACTTTGGCCTAACGCTCTCTTTAACCCGCTACTTCGTTTATATAGGTCAGTTAAAACTGCGTTATCTCATAAGATATTAATTAAGTTGAATTATGTTAAGGGCATTTTTATTTAAAATGTATTGATAAGGATTATTATCATATTTATGCAAACACCTTCGCAAATGAACTTACTTTAGAAATCTTTTTTAGGCAAAAAATGTTATAGGGAGCTAACCTTAAATGATAGATATATGTTGTCGCAAACTTTTTTGTAGACCTTTAAAAGGGGAACAATACTCTCATACATGACTTTTGCGAAACTTGAAACGTTTAAGCAGCGTATGCAGCGGAACCTCCAAGTATGAAAAAATCCTCTCCGACTTTGAAACATTCTTCATAACTGCTCCGCTTCCATTGCTCGTAGCGTGATAATATATAAGCTATCTAACACTGAAAGAATTATTAAAATCGAACCAGTAGTTCCTGAGATTAGCGCGTTCAAACAAACAAACAAACTCTTTAGTATATTAATATTAGTATAGATTTTTGTTTATATATCTAAACATTTTTTTTGCTTTTTAGTTTTAAGTCGGTATTTAAATATTATTATTTTTTACGTGATTCGCTATAAAAATAATCACAGTTATAACTATACTTTAATGAAGAAATATATTAAACATTCGATAAAGACTGTGCTGTTGGCGTCGGCCCCACACATGCCTTCCAAAGGACCGGGCCACTATTTGGCCCGTGAATCTTAAGGATGTCGGAAATAATAAAATATTTTTTTTGATAATTTCAGTTAACAATTATTTCTTAGTCTAAACAATAAGAACAACTTTAATTTCAAATCACGTAAGCGTTTTAAAACGTAAGCGTTGAGAGCTAGTGTTGCCAGGAGTCCCGATTTGCGCGGGACGTCCCGATTTTCAGGGCTCTGAGTATGCATCCCAGTCGGGACGCTAAATGTCACGATTAATTACAGAAGAATCAGACGTTTCATTAAAAATATATATAATTACGCTTCATAACTTCTATTAATTCGGTATTCTCCACCATGCGCAATAAAATACCAAAACTTATTTTTAAAAAAGCGCGCCTTATTTTATATGTCGTTTCAATGATTATTTGCAATATTGTAGTTTTAAATACACTGAAACCAATAAATATTAGGTCAATTGATGATAGTAAGCAATGACGTCACATAACAACAATCTCATACAAAATATATGGACACGTTCCTTTTTGACAGTTGATAAAAAGTGCGTCAACGATTATTGGTTACGCCAATTACATCACTGATAAATTCAAAATGGCTCGTGATCAGTGTCACATCACATTTTTTATTGTTACCTGTCCCGATCAGCAACCTGAATTCTAGATTTTTTGGCCTCGTGTCCCGCTTTAAAATAAATAGGACATGGTAACACTATTGACAGCTATAGTAGCATACACTGTGTCACAGCTGTAAGCGTCTTTCATCCATGGTATTATATTATTTTTAAAGGTTTCCCCGATTTCCAGCTTATTATGAATTAAGGTAGCTTCATTTTTTATAAATCTAATTTTACCGGACTAATATTCTACATATTTACATGGACTATATACAACTTAAATAGTATTTTACTTTTAATTTGTTAAATCACCTGTGAAGTAGTCTATTTATTAAATGAAGTCTTTATCAAATGATTGCTTTATCTTTATACTTTATAAAATACCATTTATTTATTATCATGTTACATTCCTAACATGCAGGATAATTTATTTTTATATAAATATGTATATTTTTTAAATTTATTTCAGGTAAAAATTTTGTCTTCAGATTTTGTGTTTTCTACCATAGTAGCTCTTCTTTCCGCTTCACAAGTATTTTTGTACTGCTATTTCGGTCATCAGGTTAGATATGAGGTAAGTACGTTGATTTATAAAACTACCAATCAAATAAAAAACAACATAAGCTAAGCAGTTTCACGTAGAAACTGTTACAAGATCGCAAACTAGACTATGTATTTAGGAATGTCGTCAACAAATTCAGAGTTTATATACGTTACCAGCACTCGGTGCTTGTAAAATAAATAAAGCTCACGCCTTGGTCCCAGAAGGGTAGGCAGAGATGATGAAACGCCACTTTGCACGGTCCTGACATACTTCCCTAGCTTCAATCACATCCATCAATCTTTTCATACAAGCTCTTTTATTCCTCTTACTTGGGACCCCAGCCTTCTTAAGGACTTGACCAATTTGGTCAAGGTAAGTCCTTCTGGGTCGTCCCCTGCTCGTGTATCCTTCCACATTCGCACAATGCACCTGCTTTGCTATTCTTTTTTCACTCATGCGTTCCAAGTGTCCATACCATCCTAACATACCTCTTTCTACTTTTGACACTACATCTACTTTCAGACCACACTTTTCTCTAATAACAGCATTCCTAATCCTGTCACACAATTTCACACCACATATTTGTCTTAACGATCGCATCTCTACCGCATTTATTTTACTTTCGTGCTTCTTCTGCCATACCCAACATTCACTACCATACGTCAACGTAGGAACCAGAACAGCATTATGTACAGCCATCCTTGCCTTTTTAGACACGGTTTGGCTGCACACAAGGCCGCTGATTGCTCCGTTAACCGAATTCCCTTTCATAACTCTTCGTTCAATGTCTTTATCACACTTACCATCTCTTGTAAACACGCTTCCCAGATATACAAACTCTTCTACTTGTTCAACTTTCTCGCTTTCAATCATAATCTCGCAATCAGACATAACTTCATCTCTTTCAAAAACCATAACTTTCGTTTTTCCAACATTTACTTTCATATTCATTCTTTTAAACGATGCATTCATAATATCCATCATCTTCTGCAACTCGGACGCCGACGATGCAAGAATTACTTGATCATCGGCGTACAAGAGGCACTTAATGACGGTTTCTCCCATTCTCAGTCCATATTCACTCTCCCGCAGATCTTTCAGACATTTGTCCATGAATAAATTGAAGAGCCAAGGTGATGCTACACATCCCTGTCTAACCCCCTTGAGATGTTAAACCAGTCCGTGTAAGCACCACCCAGTCTAACACATGCCATGGAATCAGCGTAAAGCGATCCCAGTGCCCGTATCAGCCAGCTCCTCAATTCAAACTCGGACAACACATTCCACAACTCATTTCTATCCACTCTATCATAAGCCTTCTCTAGATCAATGAAGGCGCAGAACACTTTCTGGTGCTTAGCCAGAAACTTTTCAGTGATGCACCTTAACGAAAAGACTTGATCCAAGCAACCCATTCCCTTTCTGAATCCCGCTTGCACATCCCATATTTTATCATTCGTTTCTTTCACAACCCTTTCAATCAATACTTTCGCGTACAATTTGCCGACAACACTAAGTAAACTGATACCCCGATAATTTTTGGCATCCTGGTGTGATCCCTTCCCTTTGTATAGCGGAACTATAACAGCTTTTCGCCAATCTTCCGGCACTTTACCACTGGTCCAACACTTAGCAAAAATCAGGTACAACCAGGAAGCTACCAGACCTTTTCCAGCTCTCAGCATTTCCACACATATCCTGTCATACCCTGCCGACTTACCTTTCCTCATACATTTTAAAGCAAAAACTATTTCATTCATACTAATCTCGCAGTCATCCTTAACTGAATCATTTAGCAACACATTTGCACTTTCTGTTGACAAGTCGGCGCACTAAACAATCTTTCAAAATACTCCTTCCATCTTTTCAACACACTCTTTTCCTCAGTCAATAGATTACCACTGGTATCTTTAATTACCCCACTCTTACTTTGTTGTATTACCCCCGAGATGCTCGCACCTGTTTCCAGAATAGTTTTTGATTTCCCAAGAAGTTATCAGACAGTTTCCTTTCATTTTGTTCTTTCATATTCTTTTTATTCTGTTTCACTCTCTCTTTGACTTCGGATTTAATTCTTTTATACACGTTTACCAGCTTTTCCACATCATCATCACTCACACTGCCGTATATTCGTTTCCGGGCTCTAATTGCTAGCACATCTAACCATGCCTTCTTCTTTTGTTCAACAACTTTTCGCACTTCCTTATTCCACCAATAAGAAGGGGAAAAATTCTTCCTTTTAACTTCTCCACACACTTCTATAGCTGACTCAACCAACGCATTTTTAAATTTACGCCATATTTCTTCCAGGTCAGATTCCTTGATGTCACTGCTATCATTCAACCTTCTACTCAATTTTTCTTCAAACTCTTTGGCTACTTTTTCATCTTCCAATCTCTCTACTCTTATTCTTTTTAGTTCGGTTGCTGATCCTTTGGCCCAATGACGCCAGCCCTTGAACAGACCACTCATACGTGAAATCACAAGAAAGTGATCTGTCCCAACGTTGGTACCCCGGTATGCTCTAGTATCAACAACCCTAGCCCTCAATCTCTCATCCACAATCACAAAATCAATCAAACTTCTATCATTTTGTCTCTCCCAAGTATACATGTGAATCTTTTTGTGATGAAACATTGTGTTGGTTACCACAAGTTTCTTCTCCAAACATATGTTAACTAAATTTTCACCATTTTCATTCACTCTTTCATCACCAAACTTCCCTAAAACATTTTCGCTACCATTTCTTCGCACACCCACCCACGCATTAAAGTCTCCTAACAAAACCGGCCTCTCATTAGGTCGCACTCATTCAAACATTCATCCAGCATGTTCCAGAACTCCTCTTTTTCGGTTTGCGACTTGGACATGTCAGGGGCGTATATAGCTATGACGCGTAGTCGAACCATTCCAATTTTCATTCGTACCCAGAGGAGTCTAGGGCTAACGCATTTATGCTCGATCATACATTGCGCAATTCGTTCAGACAAAAGGATTCCCACACCTTGGCAAGCTCTGTCGTTCTCGGCAACGCCCGACCATATGGCTGTAAATAGGCCATGATGTGAGACACCCGTTCCTTTCTTTTTTGTCTCGTTTACACATAATACATCTAAACTTCTGTCTTCCATCAGCATAAATACCTCATCTAATTTGTTTTCCATACTTCCACAAACATTCATCGTCGCAAAGCGGCTCTCCATCGTCCGCATATCGCCCCGTGGTACCCTTTGACGTGATATGTGGCGAACAGCATCGCCGCCTCCGTGTTGGGTTTTATTATTTGAACACATTTTGGTCCCACGATTAGCTAGGGAAAAGATCGGCACTCGGCACTCGGTGCTTGTGTACACTGAAAATGAAAACGAAAAGTGTTTATTCTGTTTAGGTCCTTACAGAACAGAAGCTACCACTGGTTCGGAAGGTAGTTTTCTACTGAGAAGAATCCAGCAAGAAACTCAGTAGTTACTCTTTTCAAAAAATACTCTGAAAAAACACAACACTCTGCAGCACACAACAAGTCAATCAGTCTTTTGATCATCATTATCAGCTCATTAAACGTCTCCACCGGAGGGCACGAGCCTACCCGTATAGGGTGATTAGGCCTTAGTCGTCCACGCGGGCCCAGTGCGGATTGGACGACTTTACACACAACCTTCGAATCTCTTCGCAGGTGTGCATGAAGGTTTCCTCACGATGTTTTTCTTCACCGTAGGAGCGTCGGATAACGTACATATATTTTCGAAAATTCGAAAACACATTGGTACGTGTCGGGATTTGAACCTCAGCCTTCCCGGCAGGAAGGCGTGACCGACGCAATCTTTTGATGTTGCATAGTAAACAGGTTGCTCACCTGATGGTAAGTGATAGGTACGCATGACCATGATATAGCGGCATTGATTGAGACCAACAACTGATAAACATGTTTATCCTATATCAATGCCGCACTGAGCTAACACCCGAGACATGTTAGGTGACTTATAACCGGTCATTTTATTAGCTACAGTGCTCTCATCCTGAAATAGAAGTGCAAAACACTTCAATTTCACTGGACGATATCTGGCACTGCGGTGGTACCTATGTAGATGACTATACAAACCTATATATAGAATCTGCCACCTTGGCTTATAAAAATTGTATATATAAAAAACGGTTGATGGTGATGTTGATGCCTTTTCTTTTTAATTTGTGTCTAATTTTTTGGACAGTCCGAGTCAATGAATACAGCGATATACTCCAGTGATTGGATGTCGGTGTCGCCTAGCTTGCGTCGGGATGTCTTCACTGCGATGACGGCTTGGCACAGACCGATCAGTTCACAAGTATCTTACATCGTACCAGTATCACTAGTCACTTTCGTTTCTGTAAGTACTTTATTGGTAATTTTGGTATGTATAATCGTCGAAAAAAGCTTAAGCTTAGTTAAATAAATAAATATTTACCGATATTCACACAGCACCATCTAGACACAAACTAAGCATCTAGACTGTATTATGGGTACTAAACAATAGATAGTTACGGATATATATATTTAAAAGAAAAACATTATAAAGGTCCATAGATCCATACCAATACATTCAGGCATGTTCATTTACACAAATGTTTGTACTGTCCAGGGATCGAACTTGGTGAAGTAGTCGAAGTCTCAACCATTAGACAAAATAGGTCGTCAATTATATAAACATATATATATAATAGTACACAATTTTCATATTCAGTAACAAAAAGCTTTCGGCTAAAATGTAGGCGTTGCACACTTGGAGTTTTCTTCCTAAAAACGACTTTAAGATTACTTCTTATCATATTGTCCTTTCCTTTTCTGCAGATTATGCGGTTTGCTTATTCATTGTACACATTGATGAAGGCTGTGTAGGTCAATGGGAACCAGAAGTTAAGACACCATCTTGAATTGTTCTTCTACTCGTAAACTTAGATTTGAGACTAGTCATCCCGCACTTTGGCTGTAGTTTTCGAAATAGATTTCAGTCTAGTTATAGCTTGCATATCTAAATTAATGGAATAAATATATGTCATATCACAAATATAACAATAAAAATAACAAAATATAATTGTTTTATTCACCTTTTTACATAAGTACCTGAATTTCAGCAAGGCATTATATATATATATATATAGTAGTCATTGGCCTACGTTTTTAAATACTTTGATTTTATATACGAATATAGTATAATACGAAACTAGTAAGTTATAATAACTTATAAACAAAATGAGTAAGCGTACCTGATAAGCAATAGCTTTGCTGAAATTCAGGTACGCTTACTCATTTTGTTTATAACTTATAATAACTTACTAGTTTCGCAATATACTATATTCGTATATAAAATCAAAGTATTTAAAAACGTAGGCAAATGACTACACAGCCTAAAAGACGCCTAAATACAAGGCAAATACTTTCAAACAACACGTTATACTTAAACACTTAATAGACCTTGCGATCTGCAGGCATTTGATCTGCAACTGGTTGCAGTAACATATACCGTGCCGATCTGACACCATGCGATCTGCAGGGACCAGGGATTACTCTAAAATAGGTTATTGATTTTGAATCAAGTAAACTTCAACGGATGAGATACATCGCACCGAAAAACAAACGAAGAGGAAGAGAGAGGACTCTTTTTGGCTGGCCAGAACTTAATATTTTCAATGACAAAATAAAATTCATGGTTGACTGCATTCTGCACAGGTAATGAAGTTGACGGTGCCAACATACTTACCTTATTTGAGGTAAGCATGCTGGCACCGTCAAAAAAAAATATTTTCCTTTTTAATTAGTGATTAGTTTGTAAATAATCTTTATATATATACAAATTTCGTGTAACGTGTTTGTCCGCGATGGACTCTTAAACTACTAAACCTATTTTAAATTTGATTTGCATTCCGTGTGCATTTTGATCAACTTGAAAGATAGTAGCTTACATTCAATTTATAGTCACATATTATTTATTGCAAATTATTGTCTATTAAAAAAATTATTGTCATATTACAATTATCTGTTGACTGGGTTAAGTAAGTATTCAATAGATGGCGCTATGTTAAAAATACAAACGTCATATATGAGCGACTATTTAATAATAGCATAACCACCACGGTTAACTGGGTTAAGTAAGTATTCAATAGATGGCGCTATGTTAAAAACTTTAACCACCATTCTTGGTGGTTAAGGTACCTTAGCCACAGCAACGCGTGGCTGGGTCTGCTACAACACAGCACTATAAAATAAATTATTCTACGACAAAACTGCAATAACCAGTAATCAAACGTTGTCGCGTCTAATGAATGCAATTGCATCCAATCAAAAAACATTAAATGTAAGAACATTTTTAGTCAGTCCATAAAAATAGTCTCACAAGATAAAAAATAAGTACTTTGATCACCATTTTCATTTAGAAATAAAAATAGGACGTTATTTTTTAAAATATGACTATTACAAAAGCAGGAGATTTGCAAGTTTAGTAAAAAAACAATTAACTATTTTGCGAACAATTTCAATCTCCCAACAAAGTACTTATATTTAAATAAGGTAGAAGTTCAAATATGGAACACTCAGACGGCATACTGGTTAATATATTTCTTCGGCTTTACACAATCTGAATTTCACTAGTATTTTTAAACATATTAGTACCTATGTAAAGTTTATGAATTTTGTACGACAATGTTGCGTTTCTTAAAATGGTTTCAAAGCTAAAGTTGCTATAAATTGTATGTGTTATCTTTTGGTTATATTTTTTTGTCAAATAATCTACTTTAAAAATGAACTTGCCTACCTAACTTTAAAGACTAATAAAATTTATAAAACATGAGTTTTTGAACTGAGAGTACACCGTGCTCTCAGTTTAAAAACTCATGTTAAAACTTAACCCAGATTTGTAATAATATGAAATAGCTCTTACGATTCCAGGATCCTAAAATGTGTTCATCTGACTTTCATTTCCCTTAACTTGCTAAATAATAAAAATAAATAAAAGGTTGACACTTATACGATCCGAACAGCTCATCAACATGATTACACTTCTAAGGAAGTTCAGGTAAGAGTTTAAATTGTATACTGTAAGATATTTTAAATATAATGAACATTGTAATTAACATCGTCAAAAAATATTAGTGGGGCGCAAAAGCTAAGTACCAATTACTAATAACTGGGTTTCTCGACAAACAGAATACAACATGTTTAGTCAAACAATGATATATGTTGCAATATATTTGTGAACGGTAACAACTAGTAACTAATAACCCTTTAAGAACCAGGATTCTAGATACAATAGAAAATCAATTGTTTTTGTTCGATAGTCCCGTTAGCAGCGGTTAAAGAAATTAATTGGTGGACGTAGAAATGTGAAACTAATTGGATACATGAATAAATAACATATGCAGTAGCATAGTGAAAATGTAACATAAGTATCAAGTAATTAACGACATCATTGGACTAAATTCAAACTATGCAAATTACCGGTACGAATTAATATACGGCATGTTAAAAGAAACAGCTAATTTAAAGTTATATGTTACAAATATTCTATGAAAAAAAAGAACAATATACATTTTATATTCTCACCAGCACATTGTTTTACCAATCCACTGCTTGACATAGGGCTTCCTCGCCAATAGTGGGTTTTGCTATAATTTCCACTTAGGTGGGTTGCAGGTTTTCTATACTTATACATATTATAAAAATGAAGAGTTTGTTTGTTTGTTTGAACACGCTAATCTGAAAGAAGTACTTGTCTGATTTGTAAAGTTCTTGCAGTGTTAGATAGCTTATTTATCGAGGAAGGCTATAGGCTACTCGTATTATCGCATTACGCTACGAGCAAAAGAAGCGTAGTATCAATGAAGAATGTTTTAAAATAGGGGGATTTGTTTCCGACTTAATTTGAAAACTGAAATAAAGAAGGTATTATTAGTACAAAACCTAAATGATAACAATGTTATTTCGAGAGAGAGTACCTTTGTAAAGCTACCCAAAATTTCGATACCAATATTTTCAGGTAAATATTCAGAATGGCCTACGTTTAGAGATTCATTCGTCTCACTTATTGATAAAAACAATTCATTAGTTAATGTTCAAATGTTACAGCATTTGAAAGTACACTTAACGGGAGAAACAGAACAGTTAATAAGGCATACTCCTATCACTGAAGTTGATTATAATCGGTGTTGGAATTTACTTGAGAAGCGATAAAATAACATTAATTGCTGGTCCAATTGTATTTTAAATAGATTATTTGGTCAAAAAAGATTAACATTCGAATCTCCGTTGGGTTTGAAGGAACTATCGGACATCACTTCAGATTATTTAAGTGCATTGCGTAACCTATATGTAGATGTGAGTACATGGGATATAATTTTAATATTGCCACGTTTAAATAAGATCCTAAAACTGGTAAACATTGTGAGTTAAGCGTTTCGAGTAACAACTCAAATGAGCTGCCTACTTTGAAACATTCAATGAATTCTTTGAGGTCCGTTTTAGAGCCTTCGAATGCCTTGAGTTTAATAAGCCACTACGATATCGGACACATGCTTAATCGTTTTTAGTTACCAAGAACAACCCTTACAATTTTCGTTGTGAATTTTACAAAATTACAACGAATATGCTTTCGCAAAGAATTCTGCAAGCAAACTTATAAACAACGGCGAGAATTGTCATAAGGAATTGTATGTGCTTCAATTGTATTGGAAATTATAATTCCTTATATGAATGCATAAATCCTGCCACCTGTAAGATATGTAACAAACGTCATCATTCATTGTTATACTCATTTTCAATGTTTAAGAATAACGCCCAATCAGCTACTAAATCACATCAACCCAGGGCAAATTCACCTGTCCTAACTAAAATTAAAAGTATAAAAATGGATGCTTCAGATTAACGATTATGGATTACGGAAATAGAAGAACAAAAATCAATATCAGAAAAACCATAGAAGAACAAAGCATCAACTCCAGAAGCTGAAACAAGGTCAAAATCATTAGAACGAAGTTTACCAAAAAATAAAAATGTTAAGATCAAGGATGTAAGTAACGAATATTCAGAACATAGTTATATGAAACAAATATTCTTAAATGAAGAAGGAAAAAAGCCATACAAACAAAAAAGAAAATACAAAATTTTAAGTTCCGAAACAAATGACAACTATTTACA
Organism: Leucinodes orbonalis; assembly: GCA_019425675.1. Taxonomy (NCBI): domain Eukaryota; kingdom Metazoa; phylum Arthropoda; class Insecta; order Lepidoptera; family Crambidae; genus Leucinodes; species Leucinodes orbonalis. Next base: position 40,152 of record PQWD01010845.1, read on the forward strand.
GCAAACAAAGGACATGGAAATCATTGAACAGAAAATGGAAAGTACAAACTGGAAAGCACTAAATCTTAAGATTAAGGACAAAGGATTTTAGAACAATAGTATACAATAAATTGAATTTCAATTAGATAATAATAGTAAGATTTATATGGAACTGCAAGGAGGATGATTACCTCCTAATCATTTAGAGCAAACTTCTTAGTTATGTATATTTTCAAGGTCAATGATAATGCTCATTAAGCAGTAGATTTAAATTCACAGATAGAAAAAATCTTGAGTGAAAGTGCTAAACTTTTGTGCAATAGATAATATAACACTTATTGTTAGTGTTTCCTGGTATATCTTTATAACTGTACTTACAAGACACAATAATCAGTGCAGTTCATTTTTTTTTTAACTTTTTTAGGTAATTTTTCAATTATGTATTAAGGGGACGGTATGTTTAAGATACCTGCCCTCTTATGTTATAATATACATATAATAGTTTAGTTCAATACTTTACCAATAGATGGCGGTGTACACATTTACATCGCGCTAACATTGTTATCCTAGACATAGTATAATGACTAAAACTAACTTCAAATAAATATACTCATCCAATAGATCAAGTTGAGTTATTATGGTTTTATTATATCTCAATAATATTAGTAATTCCAGAACAATAGTCCGAAATAATCAATAATTAAATGTGAACATTATGTTTATAAAACTAATAATAGTATCTGTCTTTATTTTTCCACGGTTATTGTTTGAGATATTTTTGAATCGCATCCTTTATATCTAATAGCGTATGATTAAACATCACCTTTAACAAGTCTATTCCATGAGCTAGCACTATAAATTCGAGTAAGTCCTTTAAAGTGGGTTATCACGTGCTGGCAATAATATGAAAATGGATAACTTTGAGAATGTTAGTCCATTCGATGCCTTTAAACTGGTTATCAAAGTATTGATATGGACAGGGATATACGAAGTAAACACTCAGCGGAAAACCATACGGACTGCTCACTATGTTACCGAATATTGGTCATTTTATAGCAGTATTAAGTTTAACTCAACATGGCATTCGCATGTATCAGGTACCTATGAATAACATAATTTATTAGTAGCTTCTGCGTCTGTGAGTATATATTCGGTATGCGTAGTTTAATGACATACTGATACTGAACTAGTAAAAAAATATACTCCTACCTAAAGGAATCAAAGCAAATTGAGTATCTTTTTAACACGGTTTTTTTTCACCGTAGGGTGCTAACATCGCAGTAACCGTAGCTTCTATGCTTCTAGAGATTCAATTTGTATTTGCCATTATTTTGATAGGAAGAATAAACCTACAGACAAAAACATCTTTTAATTAATATGACGGGGTCAATGAAACAGTCAATCTGCTAATATAAAATTAATTTGTTTCAGACAAGAGACATCCAGGAAGAATTATTTTTGACTCTTATTAAAGGAATACCTGTGTTTACACTAATCGTAAAAGTAATGAATATATTTCGATATATTACGAAGATAAATAAGCTTCATGAACAAATAAAAGGTATAGTGAAATAAAAAGTAAAGAAAAAAAAATTGTCTCAAACAACTTAAAATTCTTAAGATTTCTTAAGGCGCCAGACTTAATAGATTTTCTATGGTGTCTGGATTCTCGTCCTTCTATAGGTTAAATAATAACGCAACCTGTAGTGAATTTTGCGCTGAGACCACAGATTTCCCAATACAAGAGATGGGCGAGCCGCGTTTAAAGTGCGACAAATGTAAGCTCAACGAGCATACACTGGCCAGTTTACGCTCTGTGAGACGAGTCAAGACGCACGAATATATTAGAATAAAATTACCGTTTTTTTCCAAAATGCCATCCTGTGCAATTGTAACATGCCATCATCGCAATGAATCAGTAAATTTACCAAGTAATAGAATAACTTTTCACAGGTAAGAACCGAAAAGAAATTGCGACACTGGGACTGCCTATAAACTTAGCAGCTCGTCCAGTCTAATTGTATATTCGGATGTCTATGGCTGAGACCTATTCAAATTCATGAGTCAAAAAATTAACAGAAAATTTTACTTTGATGGCTTGGAGAGTTACAAATTATTTAAAGGGGTCAAAATTTTGCCTTCAAGAAATCACAATATCCTTTTTAACGATCCTGCCACACCTTTCAACTTAAAAAAAAAACTCGCTTTTATCTCCTGACTGATTTGTCACAATACTGGTAGCTTAGTAGAAGTCAAAAATTTATTGTCTAGAATATTTTTACCTGGATGGATTCAATCAATAAGACTTGGATTGAAACTATATAAATCTTAACAGTCAAATGATATTAAACTTTATTGTTTAGATCCAATATGCTTGCCCAGTAACCAAAAGGACGCCGATTATTTGTTGAAAAACAACAGATTCATGTTTTTACTGACGAAGATTGGCATCTTGACGATTGTTGGTGGCTACAGCTCGTTTATTGTTTATATGTTTATAAGAAGATTTTCGGATCCCAAGGTGCAGTTGCCGTCCTACATGCCTTTTAGTACTGACTCTATGATTGGGTGAGATTTTAATCTTCTTGTTTCTCCTTTTCTCCTGACACAGTCCATCCATCATTTCTTAAGCATATCTTACATTATTAAATATATTTATACAAATGATTCTTAAAGTAACTTTCAGGACATCCATTTCTTCTTAAGCTACTCTGTTATTGGTACCACTTTAAGACTTATGAAATAAACTTTTTTCATTTTAAGTTAACTATTGAGTCCTTCTTCAACTATTGTAACTTTTGCAAGTAATCGGCTTTCATCTATATTTATAAATTTTAACTTTGAAAATTTGGTAACGCTGTAGTACTAATGTTTCTTTGGGCTTGAATCTTGCTCTGATGTCGAAATATTCTATACGATAAAATACAAAGGTATTTATTACATTGCGCAATTATTTCAGCTAATCGCTTTAATTCTTTTAGATTTTGTTTCTCTATAGTTTTGGATACAGTGATTGGAATATGGACTGGGTTTGGTCGATGCATCAGACTTAGTAATAGCTACATACTACGCCCATGCTACAGTGCAGTTGAAAATTCTAAGTTTAATTTGATAAGTGTTTTCGATAACGATGAATTTGAAAGCACCATATTTACTACCGCAAACACTTCCAATACAAAGATGTACTGGATCCAATTTAAAACATCGCTTTGGATATCACGCAGAGAAATACAGAAGGTTGATATGGTACGATTTTAATTTTATATTTGCTGCGATTGATCATGAACTTGCTTGATTTTTAACCACAAACTTGTTATAACTTTTATGCAAGAGACGGTTACCACTCCATAAGTCAAAAAGTCGTGTAGCCGAAAATGTAGAATATATTTCTGAAACTGTAAGCATGTGAAAAAGGACCGATGTTATCTATATGCAAGGGATGATGATGATTTTAAACATACCTGTGTAAAAGTCATGAACTTCGTGAGAATAAGATTTTGATATGATTCTTTTTGTTCTCAGTTATGTGCAAGACGTCGACTCAATATTCAACTGGCATATGTCAATACAGTTTTTTCACAGCATCAGCGACTTGTGTTTTGTATCCAGTATTTAAGCGCGGTAAAATATCATTGTACATGTTTTGTGTCGTGCCCTATCATTTGATAAAACGGAGTAATAAATCAAGATGTAAAAAGTATAGATTCGTGATATACTCACAAAACAATTGAAAAGAGTGATCCGAATGCAGTGATAACATACACGTATTTCGAATGAGCGTACATTACCTAAACAACAGAGTACAACTTACTCTCTTCGGCGGTTCGTTTTGAGGCACGGATGGCGTACTACCTTTATATACACAGAATATCATTGTGATAATAATCGTTTATAAAAATATCGCTTGTAAAACTTTTTCATTATTCTCATCACTGCACTTCAATTGCTCTTCTACAGCTAGATATGTCCAGCAGGTGCCTGCGTTGGTTTGAAATTACTTGTATTTAGCAGCACAAACTTTGCTTAATCATTTAAAAACTATCCTTCCTCTAAGCAACTCATTTGACAAAATATACAAACACAAAATGTAATTCCGTTTATAAAGTAGTACATAAGAACAAAGCAAGAAAAGTGAATGTGTTGGAGCAACTGGCGAGTGCTAGATTCAAATTCCACCTGATTTACTTAGTTAGGGCAGAGTATATTTTGCTTACATTGACTATTTACCAGATTTTGGAATGTTATTTTTACAATTGTAATGCTAAATGTGTTTTTTGTAAATTGTCCTGTGAATCACCGGAAAACAGAATTTTGTTAAATGAGATTTACATTAAATAATTAGTTCGTTTAGGTTTTTTTTAAAGTTACCTTTTATCATTTATTTGTTGTCAAGCATTTAAATATGTGATATTTCAGGTTGAAATGTTATCTTCAGATTTTGTGTTTTTGACCATGGTAGGTCTTCTTTCCGCTTCACAAGTATTTTTGTACTGCTATTTCGGTCATCAGATTGGATATGAGGTACGTTCATTGCTTTTGTAATTATAAAATTACAAATTAAATTAAAAAAAAAAACAAATAAAATACGTGAAAATATTTCACCGATTACGTCGCAAACTTTATGTATAAAGGAATTTCGTTAACACTCATATTTTGCAATATTATTTACGTTAACAGGACTTGGTGCTTGAGCACCCTCTGAAGCACGAAGTCAATCAGGCTTACACTAATCGTAATGAAAAAAGGCCTTAAGTAGAAAAATAGGCTGATGATGGTGATGTATTTCTTTTTGAATTTATTTTATTTCAATATTGTACAGTGCGAGTCAATGAATACAGCGATATACTCCAGTGATTGGATGTCGGTGTCGCCTAGCTTGCGTCGGGATGTCTTCACTGCGATGACGGCTTGGCACAGACCGATCAGTCCCCAAGTATCTTACATCGTACCAGTATCACTAGTCACTTTCGTGTCTGTAAGTACTTTATTAGATTCTTTCGAAAAATACCTAATTTCAGTTAACTAAATAAATAAATATTTACCGATATTCACATTCATTTTTCCAAACTAAGCATCTAGACTGAAATATGGGTACTAAACAACTGATAATTACGGATGATACATATACGTATATATACATATACGTATATGATTATTAATCGAAGAGCAGGGTCTCCTGTTACAAGTATCTATAATATACTTAAAAGGAGTCCCTGGACACTGGCTAAAACGATAAGTAAAACGATATTTGAAGGTAAATAAATATTTTTGATTTTTTGATTTGATTTTTTTGACGTATATATACATATATATAATACATATACGTATATATACATATACGGTACATAGATCCATACAAATATAAACAGACATGTAGATTTACACAAATGTTTTTACTGCCCAAAGTAGTCGACGTCTCTACCATTACACCATAAAAGGTCATCAATAATATTAACATTATAATATAATAGTGCATAATTTTAATATTCAGTAACAAAAAGCTTTCAGATAAAATTATGAGACGTTGCATACTTGGAGTTTTTGTCCTAAAAACGACATTAATATTACTTCTTATCATAATGTCTTTTCCTTTTTTACAGATTATGCGGTTTGCGTATTCATTGTACACATTGATGAAGTCTGTGTAGGTTATCGCCAATTGGAGCCAGAAGTTAAGACATCATCTTGAATTGTTCGTCTTCTCGTAGACTTCATGTAAAGGGAAAATTTTATTTCAATGCTAGCTTTCATTGTAGTTTCAATTTAGATTTGAGTTGAAATAACTCTTACTTGCTTTAATTGTAGTTTGATTTCAGTCTAGTCATAGCTTGATTATCCACATTAATTGAATAATTATATATGTCAAAAAACACAATATAATAATAATAATAACAAATATATACGTTTCTTCACCTTCTACTTAAAAAATATTATCATCATCATTTCAGCCTTTGGACGTACACTGCTGGACATAGGCCTCCTCCAATGCTTTCCATACGGACCGATCTGAGGCAATATGTATCCAGCGCTTTCCGGCGACCTTAATCAGGTCATCCGACCATCTTGCCGGTGGACGTCCTACGCTTCGCTTAAAAAATATATATCGTATTAATAATTTAAATACTACATATTTTTACCATTTTTTAAAAATTGATGTTGATAAAAAATTACTGAATAACATAGCACTTAAATGAGTTGCTTGTGTTCTTTTTATATAATCTTCTGAAGGCCAGAAATAAATATATTGCAAACATTTTAATATTCACCACTCACTCTTTTAATAACTTAATCAAGCATTTATCTTCTTATATGCCATTCTTTGTTTGTAATTCATAAAAAAACATGGTTTACATGGCTGAAACTATGAAATGCCTTGCTGAAATCAGGTACGCTAACTCATTCTACCTATAAAGCTATTATTACATTTCATTAATTCTATGTACCTACATTCTTAAAATCACAGTATTTAAGAATATAGGTGTATTAGTCGTATACACAGTACAAAGCTCTTGCTTGAATTGGGACTTGATGGCGTTGTATGAAAGTCAGTGAATATTTATTGAAACTTATCGGTCAACTATAATAGTCTACAATGGTTGCCGAACTGAAATGCTGTTTTAGAGGAGCTGAAAGCTCACAAACATTGCAATCGCACCTACGCGGTGTATTTCGAAGTTCACATAGCATATGATATGCTACGCTCGTTAGTGTCGAATTTTAGCGCCTACCATACGCCAGCAACTTGGAAGAAATTATCACGTGTGTAAAATATCATTTAGTTTAAGTAGTAGCAAATATTACAAATATTTGCTTTCATAATTTGGTTTTAATAAAAAAACTTATGTTGCCTGAGCATCAAGTTGTATTCCAAGCTTAATGTTTTTTTCTTACGTACCAAATCCGTATTTGATACATTGTCTCGCTCTGAAGTTTTTTCTTCAATACTTAGTTCAGATAATAGTTACGATTAGAGAAGTAGTCACGTTATCATTTGTCTAGGGGATCGTGATGATATATTCTAAATGCAACCATGATCCGATTCCTGAGGTTACAGTTCAAAGATAATTTCAGCTAATTAAATTATTACTCTAAATAACCGATAAATCAAGTCAACTTCAGCGGATGTGATACACCGCACCGAAACACAAACGAGGAGTAAGGGATAAAGGACTTGGCTGGTCTACACGTCAGAACTTAGTATTTTAATGAGAAAAATAAAATTCAAAATGGACTCTATTCTTCACAAGTAATGAAGTTGACGGTGCCAGTATACTTACCTCATCAAGAAAAAAAAACTTTACCGACTCAAAAAAATAATGTTGGATGCCATGCTCATTCACAAATTATTGTAGCTCATATAATAATAATGATAAAGCTGTTGACTTAATTGATCACTCACGATGATGACATAAACGATAAATTAGGGTCGTACACACAACAGCTTCATCTACTACTTAAACTTGATGTGGCAATAGGTAGTTTGTAAAGATTAAAGCGAGTGGTGAATCAGCGAGTTAGACTACTGTTAAGGCACAATGGTACGACAATCAAGTTTGTGTATGCAAGGTACACGCGACCGTTAGCCTGGGGCGCAGATTGCCCATGCGCTCTAGAATATTGTTTCACACGACCAAGTATGTTCTGCTTGCTAAGCATACGATTGTTAATACATCTCTAAGATAGAGGACAATGCATAAAATGCATGTTTGCATATAAATTACCTACATAGATAAGGATGTTTTACAGAGTAGCAATCTTTGGCTGTATGATTACTGGTGATGTTATCAGAATGTTTAGACTAACTGAGACTGTGACAGTGAACCTTTTTTATTTTTAGCTATTTTTAACAGACTTAAAAAAGGAGTTTACTCAATTCAACCGTATATTTATATGTATTTTTGTTTGTACGCGGATATCATCGTATATGAAACGATTTTGATGATTATTTTTTTGTTGATAAGAAGATACTTCAGAGGTGGTTCCATGATAAGGTAGTCAGGGTTTGATGAAAGAAGACAAGAGGAATCGAGGGAACCTTTTTTTAATTTGTTCGTGGATATCTCCGTTGTATGTGAACCGATTTTGATGTACTTTTTTTTATTTGAAAAACGAATATTTCAGAGGTGTTCTCATGATAAGGTAGTAAAGTAGATTTAGTTAAAATATTTTTACGGCACTGATTACGTATCGTATGATTTACGAATGTTAATAATAATAATAAAAAGGTTGTTTGTAAAACTTGCAACACAGTAGACCAATACTTTATGTGAGTATTTAATTTATTCGCTTATCAAGAAAAGCAGAAAGTCCTTCCTGCTCACAACCAGAAATTTATAAAAAAAGTTATAGTGGAGTTAAATGAGAAACAAAAAGCAACAATATGAATAATACAAGCGCACATAAAGATAAAATGATAAAAAACAAGTACAAACAGATATGTTCATAAGGTTTCGTATCTTTCCGAATAAGCCTTTTTCGCGAGTTTTCGCCAATCAATCGAGGACTAACTCAAGACTAACTAATTTAAACTTAATATGAGTACTATAATGGTTGCTTTAGAATTGCGTAGGTACACTCCTAAAAAACGAACTCTATAAAACGAAGATTGAATTTTTAAAAGATATCGACGAATGGTATCGTTAAAAGTGCCCCAGCAATTGAAATCCACGATAAAATGTTCCAGTTACGCCGTTATAGTTTCGCGTACTAAAATTTCCATTTGGCACAGACCATTTAAGAGCATTCAGAAGGCCCATTGTGCGAGTCCATTGTGTTTTTCTATTGACCGGCACTCATACGAGCAGTTGCTGTGCACTCCATGGATTTCAATTACACTATTGTAATTGTTACTGGCAGGATGTTTTTAATAGGCACTTGGTTGAAGCGTTTGCACACGTGCGTTTGGAGCTAGCTTTAGATACAGATACGGTTATTTTCTTGTGAGAATATATTCGCAAGGTATAAAACGTTGAATCTTTGGAAATCGTGCGCCAGGTACTTTGGGTAAAAGCAGTGGGTCAGCTTGTGATTGTCAAAAGGGCATCAATAAACATTAAAGAGGAGGAGGTTAAATTTTTATAAAACGTTCATCGGCACAGCTCATGATACGTCCCCATTGAGGGGCACGAGCCTAACCGTAGGGGGGTGTATAGGCCGTAGTCGTCAACGCGGGTTCAGTATGGATTGGCCGACTACACGCACGACTTGAATTACTTGGTAGTAGGGCGCAGGTTTCCTCACTATGTTTTCCTTAATGTAGTGCATTCAGTTGTCGGTCTCGACTAACTATGGTGGCCGTTACATAAGACACCAGGGTTGGTCTAATTGTTCATTAATCTAAAGATAGCTACTCTTTACCTAGACCTTCTTAACTTTGACCTATTTATAAGAAGAAGACTTGACTGATGATATTATTTGCATAAGGGTAATACTTTATAATTAATATTGACTTATGCAAATTAGTTCGTCTACAAGTATAGAACGTCCAAGCAATGGACGTTATATACACAATGTTTCTGTTGCCCTTGCGTAGAGGTGATTACTTTGGGAATGTGTATTTTACCCTTTGAACGCCCGGAATCCAGTCACAATAGAAAATCTAATAATCTATTTTTTTTATATTTGAAGTGTACAGGACAGTCTGGACGCTCTACTAATAAGTAAGTGATACGCCTGACCAGGACAGAGCGGCATTAAAGGAGACGAACAACTGAAAGTTATTATCCTCCATCAATGCCGCATTGCGCCCTTCACCCGAGACAACACATAGTAGGTCTATTATACCCGGTAATTTCACTAGCTATAGTGCCTTCATCCCGGAATAAAAAAGTGCATAACACTCCTGTTCCACTCCATCTGGCACTGCGATGGTAGCTAACTAGATGACTAGTATCGACTCTACCACCTAGTTAAAGTATATTCTGACGCCTTTTGGTATCATTGCCGTTCAAAAGGTTAAGCAAGTTTGTGCTATCGCTTTCTTTCAACAAGTTTTTCACGTTTTACTTAATGGAATATGCCTTCCCGCATCGCATGACGATGAAGAGATTGATCCTCAAACCAATGGATAATAATAGCCTTTAAAAATTACCCATTTGGTGTAATTGTTGATACGTTGCCTACTACACCAAGGAGTCCGGGTTTGGTCCCAGGGCCATACAAACATGTCTGTTTGTATTATCAGGGTGTTTTATATGTATAATATGTAAGTATTTACCAAAAAGTTTTTATAAGTATGTTAATCAGTTGTTTCGTACCCGTAACACAAGCTTCACGCTTAACTTGGGGCTAGATAGAGCTGTGTGAATATCAGTCGATATTTATTTAATTTTTATTCGATGCCTTCTGAAGCCTGGGACATACACTCATGATCTTTGGGTCATTCATCAGACGATTGACCATTGTGATTTGATGATCGTTTACTGAACGCGCTAGCCGCAACCTTGATACCTTTATTATTAGGTCCATAAATAAACACCTCTCTCTAACATGTTCCGGATCGGTAAATCTCTTTGGTCGAAGGCCGGGTTGGATTAACACATTATTGCACCTTATATATCTTGAAGATGCGCCGCCCGCTGAGTGCTCGGTCTCATGGGCGGCGGCTTTCTAGCTTTCTGTTAAAAAGGAAAACCTTAAGTGATGGAAATATTGTAAGTCGATGTTCAACGGTTCAGTATGCTTTTGGTATTTATACTCAGCATTGCCGATACTGAGGTGGTTTTTAAACTTTAATGTAGTGATACTTTTGTTACGCTTTTGATATTGGCACCATTGAAACTTTACAATAAGTCGAAACCTTTTTAACGACATGGCACGGTCCACCCCACTTTCATCCACTCATCCTGATCTAATGCTTTGTTTGAAATAATAAACAGTCATATAATAAATTCAAAATCCATTTATTAAATTTAGACTTAACAATAAGCACTTATGATTATACAACCATGATTCATTTTCTGAATCCAAACCAAAGTCAACCGACAAATAATTTAATCGGTAATGTAGTAATAGACGTGGGAAATGACAAAACAGTCAAATATGCAAAGAACTCCCAAGGGTCGGTGCTTGTTTGCTGACACTTCATACTCCTATTTGAAATTCAAAACTACTAACTCACACAATTTGTCCTGAATCCGAGTACACCTTCAGGAATGAGAACAAATCGTCGCTTATACAATAAGTCGAAAAATTCCCAACCTTTTCATCTTCTACACTCAAAAGAAGGTACCTGAATTTAGAATGACTTAAATAAAGAATTGATATATATTTTTTTATTTATTCAATATTGATCTATAAGTTAATACAATTTGCAGAGCCTCCCCTGAAAACTACGAGTACATGCGAGTATTCGAAATTAGAACTTCGTGATCAACTTCGTACTGGCCGAAAAGTATTCTTATAACAATATTTGAAAAACTAAAATAAAAAGAGTTCAACAGAATCTGCGAGGAGTCTGAGACCTATTGTAAAAATCTGTGAAAAAAAGTTATTTAATTTTGATCATTTTCAGTTCTTCATCTTATGGTATTGCTTATTGCATTTTTTTATAATTATGTAGTACAATTGTCATCTCAAATGCATTTTTTTAATTTAGATAACATGATGTTACAGTTATTTAAATCTTGTAATAGTCCAAACAGGAAGGAAACAAATGTACGATGTACAAAAAAATACGGACGGACTGTCATCAAGACGTAATATGTGTCCCCGAAATTACAGCTACTATGTGATTTGAAAAATATATTTTTATACTGATCCAAGCTAAACTACAAATTAGGGTTGTTGCGAACATTCGCATCCGCATCCGCAAATGCCGAACTTCCGCATAGATTTGAACATCTTCCTCATCCGCATTAATCAGTGCGGATGTTCATGCGGATGTGAATACTCGTATCATGCAAGTAGCGACAAGAAATTGAGCGAGCTCGGCGATTGGCGCGAGCCGGTCGCACGTGGCAATGACCAATGGGAGCGAAGAAATTAGTGACAAAACTTTCTTGTGAATAAAGTAGGTATTACGTGTTTGTTTGCGCTGTGGACTACTTATCGTATAAATATATATTATAAATGATGTTGTGATACAGTGATCATTGTGTGTACCTAAATAAAGAGTTTACAAATTAAGTGTTCATGGGTGAACTTTAAATTAGTTAGACTAGACTAGTCGCAAGGTAAATTTTATTATGTTACACCGGTAATACGTTTTATTGTAGGTAAAAAATATAGTTTCGTTTTTTATCCTCTCCTCCGGGCAGTGTTCCTAGCGAACAATAATTATATAGCAGCGCGGAACCTCTGCGTAATCGCCTTGAATCAGAAAAGGCGGCGTTACTACTGTTTATTAAGTACAATGCTCCTATACTAAATTTCACTTACTAATATTAAAACCAGTAGGTGTTTAAAATAAGTATAAAAATGTCAATAATTAAGTTATCATCGTTTTATTTCTTTATTAATAGACTTTATTTAAATAATGTCTTAAAACTCCGCATCCGCATTCGCATCCGCGGATGTCAGCCTTCAAAACTCCGCATCCGCATTCGCATCCGCGGATGTGAAAAAATCAGCATCCGCAACATCCCTACTACAAATATGTAATCGAATTACGTAATTTATGGGTTATTTTCCATTTGTTCACTGTGGTATTGGCTCAAGCCATGCTTCTTAATTTTTTCAAAACAATGGTTATGTTGACAGATGCGCACCAAATGCCTTATTTTTTGTGGTTTTCTATACAAAATCTGGCAAAATTTCGTCACACTTTTGTTGTCACTGAGACTCCGTTCGTATTGCAATAACAATAAATATGTAAAATTTTATAAATATTTGTTTTATTTAGAAGTTTAACAATTTAAGTGTAGAGCTCTCATGGAGTTTTTAAATTAAATACCATAACCTATTTTCTGGGAAATATCAACCTACACTTGTAAATTAAAACTTCTTTGCTTTTTTCTGAGGTATGAATAATTGGGTTGTTTTCTCAAGTTTTCAGGTCAAAGTTCGGGTAAAATATTAAATCAATTTATTTTTAAGCAGACGTTATTTTCAACCGAAACACATAAAATGTCTTGCTCTCCTTTCAACAATTCGGTATTTTCCACCACCGCAATAAAATACAGAACCATATTTTTATGAAAGCGCACCTTTTTTTATGAGTCGATTCATTGATCACTATTGTTTAATTGCAGTATTGTATTTTTAAATACATTGAAATCAATATATAATGTTTCCATATATTTTATAATGAAATCAATTGATGATAGTGAGCAATGACGTCACATATCTCTAATCTCATACAAAATATATGGAAACGATTCTTTTTGACAGTTCATAAAAAAGTATGACAACGATAAGTGGTGTCAAGTACCGGATTGACTAAAAAATATAAAAAATCATGTACAAAGTTAACACGGGTTAAAACAAAATCTAATTACAATTTGCGTACCAATAAATGTGGTGCTTATGTGGTGTGCCAATACTTGTCTTCGATACAAAAGCGCAAAAAGCCAGGGGCTCTAAACCGTTGGGCGTGCGCTGTGAAATTATTAATTCCGTATTCCGTAATAACGGTGCGACACATCGGCGACCGCGACAATTGAATGAGCGGGCGACCGGACGACGCGTTCGGCCGACCAATCCATTATGCAGATTGCTGCGCCGATTGCGGCATTGTCGTGGCATAGTGTTGCCGGCTTGTCCGCGAATATTACCCGCCCGCTCATGGGTGACGTCATAAATTATTTTTATCCCTTTGTCACGGTGTGAACAGTGAGCGAATAATTTTGATGACGTCACTGTTGATGCTTAAATGCAAGCCATGAATAGCAGGTCATTATTTATAAAAAATGGATGATGAATAAGTGTAAACCGTTATGTGTAAGACCACGAGGCACGAGTCGTGGGTTTGATCCAAACCATATTGACAGGATGTCCTATTTTAATGATAACTACCTACTTATTTGTAAGTATGTTACTGTTGTATACCTAAAAGAGTATATTTTACATATTTTAGATTCTGAACAATATACAATTTTGAATTTTGAAAAAGGCCAACGTACATCTACCAAGCACGAGCCAATTTTGGCTGCCCCGATGCCCCGTTGCTTGCCCCAAGAAATATGGTTATCGATCAAATTAGCAATTATTATAACAACAGATAATAAATAACAAAAAATAGGCGATATGTTCCTACATATTTACTTATAAATCACTTGATACTCGTATTCCTTTCAAATATTTTACGGCACTTGACAACTCTAAATGCGATCAATGAAACGATGTCACACTGCCAGGTTGTAGGTATTTCCTGCAGAATTCGGATAAAGACATCACTAGCTCGCAGAATCACGCGGCAATGCAAGCGCGCGATTCATTTTATGGATATTGCATCACGGATTAACGATTGATTGATGACTGCAAGGGAACGAGCTTATGTGCGCTTTGTTTCGGGATCGCGCTCAAATGAGCTTCAAATATATTGGTATATGGCCGACGAGACGGGTGGCGAGCGCCTGCAATATTTCACTTGAAGTCCGATACTGGAATTGATAGTGCAGTTTTACTAGATAGATTCGTAAGTGTTCTTGAATAATTTTAAAAATATTTAAAATGTAAGCTCGTGCAAAATATTTGTATGTTGAAACTTGCGGCCTTCTTACTTAGAAATAGTGATATGATTGTAACACTAAACATGTAGGGATACTAAGCGTACTGTAAGCTGCTCCATGCTTATTTAATGAGTTCGTCTGGTTTAGGCATCATAGCACACCATGTTGTTTTTAGGTTCTATTGTTTTTATTTTTTATAACTCTCCTTTTTTTAAGTATGACTTAATTTAATTTCATCATCAGCTCATTAAACGTCCCCACCGAGGGGCACCAGCCTACCTGTAGGGTGATTAGGCCTTAGTCGTCCACACGGGCCCAGTGCGGATTGGACGACTTCACACACAACCTTTGAATCTCTTCGCAGGCGTGCATAAAGGTTTCCTCACGATGTTTTCCTTCACTGTAAGAGCATCGGATAACGTACATATATTTTCGAAAATTCGGAAACACATTGGTACGTGTCGGGATTTGAACCTAAGCCCTCCTGGTAGGAAGGCGACAGTCCACACCATTGAGCCACGACGCTTATTAATTTAATTTATTGTTGTTCTATTTTAAATTCCTAAATATTTCTTTTACTGTTTTTTATAATACAATTTTAATACATTTTGGAAAAAGTTACTCTTGCTCGAGGGCTAGCACCTACCTTTCCAAAAACATGATACATTACTAAATTGCACTAGACCAGCTTGGGCGGTAGAGGAGAGTCATCGATAATGGCCTGTTGAGCCTATAATTATAAGGATGAGGGCGATGAATAGTCATCGCAACAATTCAAATAATAACTCAAAGCGTCTCTGGTAATGTCATACATATTAATACTAATCCTTCATACCAGATCCGAATTCTAGTAAAGTATAAACGATGTGACGAATATAAGAGACCGACAATCCATTATGCAGATTGCTGCGCCGATTGCGGCATTGTCGTGGCATAGTGTTGCCGGCTTGTCGCGAATATTACCGCCCGCTCATGGGTGATGTCATAATTATTTTTATCCCTTTGAGAGAAATGAAAAAACACAAGTCATGGGAATAATGAACCAACGTTTTAACGATGCAAATAGCCGTTACTTAAAAGTAACGTTTGATTAATCTACTCAAGTACTCATTTGACGAAATCATTTCAAAAACTTATTTTTTAAAATAGTCAAAACAACGCACGTTATAATTAAGGATAGGTCAATAATTATTAAATGCAAGTAGCCAAAGGTAGGTAAAGGTTCCAAAAACGATTTGACATAAAAACCCGAATGCCATTACACAGTACTAAAAATTATCTCTGGACAATCAATGGAATCAAAAGAAACTTGAAATAAATAAAATAAATGTGGTCATATAGCTTATGCCGATACTCAAAAGATAAAAGTGTTGCTTTCTACGAAGCTCATATGAAGTCGTTTGTATAATAATTGAAATCCGAAGGATATTTTTTTACTCGTTATTAATTTTGTAAATGGTATGACACCAAGATATTTTGTTTTCTGCTATCTAAACAACAATCATCGTGTGTACATAAGTGACTTTACGGATTCATGCGCATAATGATAATTATTAGTAGAATATGCAAAGGTCAGTATTTCGCTGCAAGTACTAGCGAAGTTTCTGAATCATACTGTTTGTCGGCGTTCAATTTGATTTCGGCTTTGTGGTGGGTGCACTGTATGAAAATTGTTTTTGGCCACGGCGCTCTATGAATTGTATGTGAAACATTTGTATTTTGTGTAACTAATATTTTGATTGACACAAAATACAAATGTTACCTCGATGAAATTTCTGGTTGTATTGGAAAATCTTGTTTCAAAACTCATTGCTTTAAAATTTAATTTGAAAATGTTATCACTATAAAAAGTAACTAAAGTTACGGGAATATTTTTATGATAATATTTTTGACAAATATTTATTGAAAAATTGATTGAATTTAAATCCTATCTTTAAACATGATTTTGTGTTATGGTGGTTTGTAATGTAGGTACAAAAATGTTTTTAATGTGTCAACTCAGATTTATGTTTACATATTTGCACTATATTTTGTTGGACAATATATATAGTATCTATCAAACTTGTAGGTACATGACTTGTATAAAATACCTTTTCCTGTAAGCAAGAATGTAATTGAGTACACATACACACATATCCTATGAAAACCAATTTGTATACCCCAATACAGTACAATACAGAAAATCAATCGTCAATAATAAAAGATGGGTGTTTGATGGTATTGATATTACTAGCTGTGCTCACGGTGTTCTCGCGGTAAAATATTCTCCCGCAGTACAACATAAACTAAAATCGCTTCTTTAAGTCACGTTAAAGCGCAAATCACGTGAAGCGCTGCCGCCGCGTGAACAAAATTACTTTATTTTTCTAAATAAAAAGGTTTTTCGATAATAAAAGTAGCCTAAGTTTTTCCTTAGTACATCAGCTACTTAACAAAAAAGTCTCGTCCAAATCTGTCCAGCCATTTCAGAGATTTCCCGGAACAAACAGACGCGCGTCGTGTGACTTAGCGAAGCCATTTGGAGTTGTTTTACTGCGGGAGAATATCCTAACGCGGTAAATAAATTAAAAAAAATATGATGTACCTATGTAAAACTGTAATCTTATAAAAACTTTTTCAAATTTTATTATTAGATTAAAACCAACATAATTAAAGGGTCAAATAGCCTATAAGCACCCTTAAAAGTCACCTCATATCAATATTAGCGTTAACCAAATCCGCTTCAATGTTCACACCTCGCAAACTCGCCGTCTCGTGCTCAGGATTAATCGCCGAGCGAGCATCCCGCCAACTGAAACTCATGAATACGTAATTATTTCTTGACTATTAATATTTTTACCCGCCCGTAGCGTTGATTGCCTTTTGAATTTATTACTAAGTCGACGATAGAGTATTTTCGTATTTATTCAGACCACCTGCCATGCCCTCACAACGCACCACTCTGAGTGAATTATGAGGTAACGGATTTGGCTAATAGAATATTTTATTTCGCCCGTCGCTCCCCGGTTAAGCTGCTTTGTTACCGCGAAAATTGTTCGAGAAACATCGGAACTAATCTGCGAGCGCAATTTGTAGGCTTGATAAAATGTTTGCGGTATTTTTTAATTATTCAACGTCGTCGAGTTATTGCTGGGGTTCTTATTCATCACGATTATACAATGGAATTTGAATGCGCTTTTACAAAAGCACAGAATTTGAATAATGATGAAGAAGTCCGTTTTGCGGCGCGTTAAACGACAGTGCGAGCCCAAGGAACAATTCTCTGATCGACGGATGGGTGACCGAATAATCTGATCTCGATTCTCACCGTGCTTTAAAACGTACGTCGAACGGGTGATCCCGACTATTACGTAAGGATAGCAGCCCCACAGTAAATAACCATCAATCAGCATTGGACATCCTTGTCGAATTACTGTCCAATCTCCGAAAGCCATGCTAACTTGAAGGCCGGGGGGCAAACCGCCATCTCTCAAAACAATTAACAACTTTACTTCGCCTTTTCTGGTACAAAAATACTGACGTATCATTAAGTTATACTGTTTAGTGGCATGGCAGTAACTATGCAATAGAACGTTATGGGTTAGTGATATATTATTTTTTATGTACCCAGAAATTTAAGACTTGTAGTACTTAACTGGTCGATGTTTTCATCAAACCAATCAATCCGTGTATGCAGTAACTTCTAACTCTTTCTTCCACCTATTGCAGTCCACTATTGGTCAGAGGATTTCCCCAATCTGCCTCTCCTTATAAAATCCATCCTCTTCTAGCAACCTTTCGCAAATTGTTGATCTATCGGGCCAGGCGTCCTACGCTACGTTTGCCAATACGCTGTCTCCACACCAACTCGCTGGCGAGCTATGTCGGTAACTTTGACTCATGTATAACAACATTTCAGATTTTTTTCCTGAAAGGAACCCCAAGCATAGCTCGCGCATTGCGATAATTATAGTTCACTTGAATCTAGTGATTGATATTGCAATTATAATTTAGGTTCAATAGCTAAACTGATAGGCTGTTAGCAATACCATTGTAGATCTCATAATGCAGTGAATTACTCTCGACCGCAATTGAGAACGTACGTATACGCGAATGAACTCACTTGTCGGTACGACTACATTAAGCTAAATTAAAACATACAAAAAACTGCCTAGTCAAAATTAAGACATTAAAAAAGTAGTGAACATCTAAGAAAGGAATTTTATTTTATTTTATGGTTATTAGGTGAATATGTTGTGTGGTGACGACAAACAAGAACATGTCCCATAGGTGCCGTAAGAGGTGGTTAAGGGGCAAAATATACAACAGATAGTACCTCCTCAAAATACAAACATAGATACAGTTACCTCCAACCCGCTTGCTACGAGTAAGTGTGGTGATTCTGGCTAAGCACTTCACCATAGTGAAGAAGTACCTTGGTTTAATAGGGACTTTCATATTCTGTTAAAGTAAAAATAGCATTAAGCATATTATATAAAAAAATTAGAAATGACTTCTTATCATGCCCTCATTGCCAAAGTTTGTTGAACCCTTATTCTGGATATAGATAAGTTAATAATTTCTGGATTGGGAACGTACTTAACGTATGTGCCGTTGAATCGAAAATCCGAGTAATTCTGGATTCTAGAATTAAGGATATTTCTAGCGATTAACCCGCACCCCAAACGAGTAACCCGGCTCAAAAGTTTTTCGCTAACCGATGGGTAGGTATTCCCCACATAAACACAGCATCAGTTTGCTATTCCGGTTGTTGCGGTCGTCCATGTTAATTCTAACCGATCTCATCGGTCCGCAAACAATTACACTGAAATGGCGTGCAGTTACAATTCATATTAGCGACCTCATTTCGTAATGAGTGCAATCCCCAAACATTTGCATTTCACAGAGTCTGTTTATCAGCGAGTGTTCGCAATCAGAGGTGGCGTGTCAAATATTAGTACACTGCCTTACCTGAATTGATACTAGAATTAGGAAGCTGCTTGTTGATATAGTTTTGCCAATGTTTACGTCCCCACCGAGCTCATTAAACGTCCCCACCGAGGGGCACGAGCCTACCCGTAAAGGGTGTATTAGGCCGTAGTCGTCCACGCGAGCGCAGTGCGGATTGCCAAACTTCACGCACAACCTTTGAATATCTTCGTAGGCGCGTGCAGATTTCCTTACGAAGTTTTCCTTCACCGTAAGTGTCGGATAAACGAACATATAATTCCGAAAATTCGAAAAGACATTGGTACGTGGCGGGATTTGAACCTACGCTATCCCGATCGGAAGGCAACAATCCACACCATTGAGCCACCGATACTCCATAAATTAACCAATATTTTTCCAATGTACTCAGTCAATGTATCCATTATTGGTACCGAGGTACTAGTTCATAAGTTATTCACAGCAACTAATGGCAAAATCCGTGCCGGCTTATGGACTTCGAGCGAATTTAATGGCAAAAGAGGATAATAGTAGGGGAACATGAATACAATAATTTATTTACCGATTACCTGACACAGCTTCTAGGTTAGTCAATATTAATTTGGAAATAATAATGTGCCAATAATTACGCAATTTCATAAGCCTCGATTAATTTGCGGGCAAAAACTGGACAAAAACTCGACAATCAATAGAACATTATACCTTTCGTTATTTATGCAAAGCTTAATTTTTAATTTTTGATATAACCGTTAGTTTCATATAGGCACTCTATGGCAGCAAGTGAAACGCTTGATTAATAACCAAATATATATTGGTTACCCCATGCAGCGACCTAAGCTAAGGTTCGAGTCCCAGTTTCCCAACCCCAGAGCCGCCCTTAGGCTCGTTACATGTTTTTTTTAGGCCCAGAGCCATCTGTGCTCGCCTCTTGCCCAGTCTCTCGCAATACAGTTGTTATTGAAATGTCTTTGTAACTTATATTGTGAGAGAGAAAATAAATAAAATTTATTATTTAAAAAAACGACGGTGTAAATGCCAATTGCGGTCAACCAATGAACAGCCTCTGGCGGGATTTTTTTAACACTGCCATAATAGGTACGTATAGCCTTACCTTTTATGTTTATTATTTCTAGTGAATTGAGAAGAAGGGCTGACTTATAAGGAGGCCCGAACATAAATCATTATCATCAGCTCATAAACGTCCGCACCGAGGGGCTCGAGCTTCCCCTTACAGGGTGAGCCCTAGTTGACCACGCGGGTCCAGTGCGAATTGGCCAACTTCACGCACAACCTTTGAATTGCAGGCGTGTGCAGGTTTCTCACGACGTTTTCCTTCACCGTAAGAGCGTCGGATAAACGTATATAATTCGAAAATATATTGAAACATGGCGGAATTTGAACCACCTGCAGATTGGAAGCAAGAGTTCACACTACAGAGCCACCGACGCTCACAAATAACAGAACTTTGCAATGACTATATTTTTCTAAAATTTACTCGATTCTAGAATCTATATACATGTTCACTTCTTCATTCGTGAATTTAAGGGAATACAAGTTAAATGTTACAATGCGTAGTGGAAAAGCTTAAAGAATAAAGCCTCCCAGCCACTCAATGATTCACAAGCCCTAATTGCTTCTTGCGAACTCGGATCAGCCTTGCCTAATCTACGCTTTCACTTAATTTTGATATATCCATTAATGAACATTGTACTGCAAGAACATAATGTATGGATAATTGTTAAGTAGAGTCAGAAATTTAGCTTCAAAGACCCGCTCCATTTTAATAGGGTTTGAAAATTTTGAAGTAACTTAAAATGTTGAGTGTAACTCTTATAATTAACTGCCTCATGGCTTAGTGGTTTGAGTATTGGGTTTAGTAAGCTGCGTGATCTGTCTCGTGATCTGTGGGTCATGGGTTCGAATCCCATGACGAGACTGAGTAAGTAATAATGTGCGATTTTTCCCAGTTTGCTTACTACATTGCAAGCTAAATCACCCAATTGTCCTAAAATAAAGATAATACCGTGCTTCGCAGGGCACGTTAAGCCGTCGGTCCCGGCTGCCAATATCCGCCATATTCCTTACATTTAAATCGTGTCATAGGCCCTAAGGTGGTTAAGAATCTCTGACACCAAGTTCGGTATTTTTTTTAACTTCTATAGACAGAGATTTGAGCGCCATCTCACGTGATGGTAAGTATGGATGCAGCCAAATATAAATAATGCTTGTCTAGAAATTGCTGACCAATCTTAGGACCCTCTCAATAAGAAGAAGAATATCCCCATATTCACTTTCTATGGATATTTGTTGTTGCCTTATAAAAAGATAAATATTTAAACGATGATTGAGATGATGATCAAGTAGTGGATATTGTAAGGTTGTGATCGCGGCTATAGTTAATTCAGAAGCTTTTAGTAATAACATAAAATACTTAAGCACGTAGACCAACAAACGAATTATGAGTGTAAATTATAAGAAGACTAAGAAACTGCCTCAGAAAAATTACTTTTTAATATAAATATTGTTCTGTGTCAACAGAAATAAGTTTTTGCAAATTAGAAACCTTTAGTGTGGTCACAAAATCAACCGTAAACCCGTACCACAAATATCATCAACCGAATCTAATTCATGCATTATTTGAATCAATATGACCGTACAATAGCCTCGGGAAAGCATTGTACAGCTTATAAATTCCATTATGCAACTCCGTTCAGTACTAAAAAGCAAATATTTAAAATTCATACCAACGTTAACAGTCAATGCGTGCAATTTGATAATTTGGTACAGGTATTGTGTTCCCTGCCTTGTTTGAGCACACACGTGTTACAACCTTTATGCTAGGCCGTTCAAAATCACGTTACACTAACGTTTTATTGCTGAAAATATCTTTTGTTGTCAACTATACGCGTAACATTATTACTGCATTGCGAACTGGAAAAACATATTTTCATTACAATAAAATACAACGTTTATTTAGTCTCATTTAAATCACAGACACAGAAAGAACCAAAAAGATTACCAAGATGAAATCTGTGGACAGAGCACAATGTGCGTAGGCCGATGGAGCAGCAAGTTTCTCGATTGGCGTCCATGTAACGGGATACTGAAACATAATGAAAGGAATCTTCTTTTTTACCTACCTTAGACTAAAGTATAGGCTGACCTCCAACCAGACGGAGCGATGACCTAAATAAGGAGTCGGGTGGATGTCAGCTGCAAGGGTCATGATAAGAGGGGACAAGGCACTCAGTACAATTAGTAGGAAGTCCTGAGTTTGCGTTCCCGGCGCTAACCTTACGTTCAACATACAGTGGCGCTGCTGCTCATATTTTCCATCGGAGCACATGTGGGCACAGTTTAGAACTCTATCATCAACAAAACCAATTTTAACAATACCTCTCAATACTCGTACATTTAGTACGAAAACCTCTGGAACCCATCGCAAAACCATAAAATATTAAAACAATACCATAACAGTTCAGTCAACGCCATAATTTCGGAGTCGAGCTACCGACTGAGGTTCTTTGTTCAAAAGCTGTATTTATTCTGCAGCTATTTGCAATTTGGATTTAATTTAGGTCTTGCTTATTTAGGCCCGTGTTCATTACTAACAGAGGTGTGTATTGTTACTTTAACTATTATGAATATTAGCTTTACCCTAGCACCTTTCGCTTAGTTTCCAGAAGCCGTGTTTGGTAGAGCGAGGTAAAAGATTAATTCAAAAATTTATACAGGGAGGCATGTACGTTGTTATGTAATGGATTTTACAAAATATACGTTGATACGGTTGATATAATATTAAAAAGGCGTGCATGCTACATAAATAAATAGTTACTTAAATGAAAATACTGGCAGAATTTTCCGATGTTTAATTAAGTATATTCATTTAATTATTTAGGATTTAAGTAGATGTTAAAATGTGATGAACGTTTGTACCTACATCAGAGCCATAAAATAAACATCTGTTATCAATGTAGACCTATAAACCGAAGGTATAGAATTAGTCTTCGTATGTATAATTTATTTCTTTCTCATAAAAGGTAAGTTCATTTATAAGACAAACTAGAACTTGGAATCACTTAAATTTTCTGCCACACAATATTTACACTGATTATAAGTTCAATATTGAAGCGTATTTCTACTAATAGAGGTTATTGTCACTTTTATTCCATTTTAGTTGATACTTATTCACTCGGCGGTATATAACATCCCTGTGGCTGTTCTTACCTTTTCGTGTTTGACTTGGCACCAGCGCCGGATCTTCAATTTTTTTTGGTGGGCAAAAATTTAGAAATGCCGCCCCCGCCCTCTTTTATTTATTTTTACCTTTATCATCCTATATTATTTCACTAATT
Source organism: Leucinodes orbonalis (assembly GCA_019425675.1). NCBI lineage: Eukaryota > Metazoa > Arthropoda > Insecta > Lepidoptera > Crambidae > Leucinodes > Leucinodes orbonalis. The sequence continues at coordinate 64,021 of PQWD01010845.1, forward strand.
TATAATAGGTCCTCAAATTGATTGACATTTGGACAAAGCTGCAACTTTTTACGCAGCTGTGATCAGTTTCAGAGATATTACATCTCCTGTCTTTCCTCAGTGATAAGCCAATGGTAAGCTCTTCATGTACTCGGCCTGACATAGTAGCGCTCTCGTACAAACATCTCCAATCGAATCATTAGCTAGTTCAAGTCAGGCACCGTTGGAGGAATGAAACACAGCCCAAGTCTCGATCGAATCGAAGGCTTTCTCATAGTCCACAAACGCAACATAATGGTCAGTTATACTCTCCGCTCTTCTGATAACCTGCCACAGCGTATGTAATATGTAGTCTATGGTGCTGAAGCCTTTGAGGAACCCGGCTTGTTCGGAGGGCTGGAAATCGTCAAACATATGCGCGAGACGGATCATAATGACTCTGGAGAATAACTTGAAGATGTGGCACAATATCGTAATGGGTCGTTAATTCTTCAATAAGCTTTTAATATCTAAGATAACTCGTAACAGATGTAAAAACGGCAAGATTAGTTTATTTTAGTCATTTTTATAATGTAATGTCGTATGGTCTACCGTTGTGGGGTACGGCTGCCGACATTGATACAATATTTGTGCTACAAAAAGAGCTTTTATCTACAACCTTAGACCACGTGACTCTCTTAAAGAACAGTTCAAAGAAATAAATTTGTTTTTTGTAATGTAATTTTTGTATATTTTTGTCGTTCATAAGTGCTTTTTGTAAGCCTAATTTAAATAAATGAATTTTGACTTTAACTTATCATACCCGGAATATTAGGCTCTCTCCAAGCGGATACGAAAACTCGTTCGCAGAGAATTCTACTATTTCAATACAAGGTTAATTAAGGACCTTATTAAGGAGAACAGGGGGCCCAAAGTTTTCCAAAAACCACTTGGCAGGAGCATTCTGGTGAAGCTTAATATAGCAGATGGCCAACTACTCACATTACGCCAACAGATCCTGGAAGAGGTTGAGAAATTCTATGGATTTGTCGAGCGCTCATCAGTACAGACCGAAGACAGCGAAGATCTACGTGCCCTACTAAGGCACCATTGTACGTAGGATATGCCGGATGTTGACGTTAGCGAAATTAGTGCAGCACTGAAGCAACTGAGAAATGAAAGGGCCCCGTGGGATGACGGTATTACGACAGAACTCCTAAACACCGGTGGACAACCCATCCTTAGGACATTAGGTGAGCTCTTTTAATGCCGTCATCTACCTGGGAACTACACTGGAAGCGTGGTCCACAAGCGTTCATTAAGAAGGGTGATAAAGCTCTCTTGAAGAATTATAGACCGGTAGCGTTTCTGATAAGCGTCGGTGGCGTCCTTCTCCAGATTGTCCAAGAATAAGTTTACTTGGGCTAAAACTTGACCGGCACAATTTCGGAAGGGAAGCTAGTAGGAGGATTCATTTGGGCTGGGCGGCATCAGGCAAGTTACATCAGATCTTCACGTCGACGATTCCGCAACGCTTAAGGACAAAAGTCTTTGAGAAATACGTCCTACCCATACCAACATACGCAGATGAGACATGGACACTGACTGCGGATTGGTTCAGAAATTCAAAGTTACTCAACGAGCGATGGAGCGTGCTATGTTGGGAGACTCTTATACATAAAATCAGAAATGATGTTATCCGCAAAAGAACTAAAATTACCGGCATAGTTCGCCAGATTAGCGAACTGAAGTGGCAGTGGGTAATGATGTCGCAGAACCGATGGCCGTTGGAGCAGACGAGTTCTGGAGCGGAGACCGCGTCTTGGCAAGCGTAACGTAGGACGCCCTCCGGCCCGATGGACCGACAACTTGCGAAAAGTCGCTGGTGGAGTCTGGATGAGAAAAACGGAGGACCGGAATATCTGGCGCAAAATGAGACCAATGTCCAACAGTGGACTGCGATAGGTTGAATAGAGAGGGAAAAGGTTTAATCACCTTTCTTGAAGAAGAACACCACCACGCCATTGCTCCTCACCTTTGGTGTCGCACCATCACCGATTCCGGAATTAAAAAGCTTCTGAAGGGTCTTAAGCACTGGCGTGCCCCCTACTTTCAAAAGCTCTGCGGTATATCCGTCGTAGCGGGGGTCTAATAACGCTTAAGCTGTTTCATAACCATCCTAACCTCGGCAAAAAAGCAATGTCATTAAAAAGTTACAATTTATCAATTATTGGTATTGATATTAATCAATTAAGTTCTATAATGAAATAAGACTACTCGCCTCAGCTTTTTCGAAGTCACACTGGATGAAAAAGGCGTTTTATTTCCAATTTATTTTGTATATTTTCTTAAAAAACGTGGTCGCTTGATGCAAGTAAAAGGAGCTTAATTGTTTATTTTTATTTTTTTCAATTGTAGCTGTCCATCATGAAAATGATATAGCTTTAAAGCAGCTAAGTTGGCATCAATTAACATAGAGAAATAACTACGTAACTTTGAAATAATACACTGCTGCCCTGTATAGAGATCGACGAGAGAGTTTTCGTATACAGCGTCATTCCTCAGATCGCAGCTGCACCCGCCTGCTGACCGTGATCTGCGGGCGCCTATTTAGAACTATGCAAAAAAATGTAATGGTTCAGTAACATGCCTTACTCCGCGCTCCGGTTATCAGTCGTATTTCTATGGCCATGCACTTGTACTATTATTTATTCCGCGGGCAAGTAAGGTAAATGATGAGTGGTCCATTAGTCGGTTTGCCGCCCCCTGACCGTGCCGCCGGGGCACGTGCCCCGTCTGCCCCCCCCTAGATCCGCCCTGCTTGGCACCAAAACATGACTCGACTAATTAAATATGCACTCGAAATAACATTGTTACGCGGTCCGAAGTAGTTTTTAAATCTGCCCTCCAGCATGTTAGTTTGCCATGTGGAAATTCTGTTGTACTTTATTAATGCTTTGTTTTGCGATGATTCTATATACAGTAACTATTGGGTAGGTTTGAAATTCAGTTATTTGGTGGTAAATTTTTTTTCTAATAAGGAGCCAAATTTGTAACCCGAGGTAGAGAGAAGGATGAAGAACGAGCTTTTGGCAATATTTTTTATTTTCTGTCATATGCTAAAACCTCTCAAAATAAACCATATAGAATCTGTCACAGAGTTTAAACAAATGATTCCTGGAATGTTATGGTCCCTACTCTATTTTTCATCTCGTTGAGATTTCTTTTACGTTTTGATAGTTCTATGATCAGCTAAATTAGTATAATAGTTGAGAAGCCAGCTGACACCAGTGGGCATCTCTTCTTTGTATATTATGTATGTATTGTTAGTCATCAATATTTGAATGTTTAAATTGTCTAGTGTATTGACGTAAACATGTTCTAACATTTAGATTTGATTTGAGCCATCTTTGATTTGAAGACAATGTCAAAAGTTGGTCTTAAAGCTTCCGGTTAGTATTAGCTTTTCGTAGAATTTATGAAATTACTGTATTATATTAAACTGAGTTGTCAAATGGCTTATGCTTGTATTAAAATATTTTGTAACAATTGTATCGAAATGTAAAAGTCTCAATATAACATTTATTCAAACGAAGTGGTGCAGTGGCGCCACCTTTATGAATACTTTTGTTGATTATTGAGTAAAGTTATAATGTTGAACTCCGATAAAAGGGTATAAATACTGATTGTAAGCATGCAGTTGCTGAATTCCCTTGTAAAGGGTGGAATAAACATCTCTTGTGGGAACTGTTTTACTGTTTTCTTATACATACTATCAGTATGTAAATACAAACAAATAATAATATTATAACAAATTAAGAATATTACCGCTCGACTATAATCACGGAAAAAACAACAGAAAATCTAATATTTCAGTATAATCTAGTCTCTTAGTTTGGAGCTTATTATGACACTTTATTATTAGTTTCCGACATTTTCAGACTAAATCACAGAGCGCACGCTAAATACGGTTCACGAAGCGAGCTGACTTGTTTCAGCCTGAAACAATTGAATTAAAATCCTCTCAACATGTACGGCTACATTCATTCGAATACGAGTGAGCTGTAGCGAAACAAACAATCAGCATATTTCTAACAATGGTGAAATGTTGGGTGTATTCGGGGCAAACAAGGCACTGATCGCCCCGCGGTCATTCGTTCATTTGCCAGTGGAATTAAAATAGGCATACATTTTCGGTGATGCAACCTTTGATGCGAATAGGAGGTTTGAATATTTATGAAGTCATACGGATTCATTATATTTAAAATGCATGTATCCACGACAACCCATCTGGTGTAATAGTTGAGGAATCGTCAACTACATACACCAAGGCTAGAAACCATGGCGATTTCATCCCTGAGCACTCTGAGCAGTACAAATTTTAATTTTTGTTTGCACGATATTATCTATTTATATCAGTCTAAATACTCGTAGTTGTATTTTAATAATCCCTTGCTTAAATTTGATTAGATGTCGGTGTGTAGATTCAGTAGACATTTATTCAATTTAACAGCCTTGAACACTCGACATTTACAACTGTTATGGAAAAATACATTTTGAATACTTATGATACATAAAAAAATATTAACCATAAATACGTGTATGTTTTGAAATGAATTTATGAAATTAGTTTTATGTTGTAAATGTTCCGTCGACTTGCGGAAGATCACTGATGGATGCTGGATGTGAAAAGTGTAGCTCCGAAATATATGTCGAGCTGAAGGCTGCGATATTTTGAACAAAAAGAGAAGGAAATTAACTCAATAAAAAATATAATTTTCTATTCAAATACAGATCGTTGGTAATTGTTAAGAGGATTGCCTAGCAGAAAGTACGAGAAGTGATATACGTTTTTGTTTCAGAAACGCATTTTACTGTTTGCAAGCGACGAGTTGAACATTATTTTATTACATATAAATAAAATTGGAGTGTCGGTTTTTAATATTGAAATAACATTTTTTTTTCTTCGTGCATGTGCTTTGACGACCCATTTGGTATTGCGGTTGAGAGGTCGACTGCAACACCAAGGGTTCCGGGTTCAATCCCCGGGCAGTACAAATATTTGTGTGCATGAATATGTCTGTTTGTAATGGCCTGGGTGTTTTCTATGTATAATATGTATGTATTTACAAAAAAAATGTATATAAGTATGTTGATCCGTTGTTTAGTACCCATAATACAGGCTTCACGCTCAACTTGGGGCTAGATGGCGCTGTGTGAATGTCAGTGGATATTTATATTTATTTATTTATTTATGAGAATATAAATACGGTACATATACCAAAATAGTAATTGTTAAAATTTTTGTCTGTCAGTCTTTTCGTTCCGGGTAAGTAAGTAAAGGGCAGGATGGATTTGGATGGAACTTTGGCAGATAGCTGATACTGAGGCTACCTTAATTTTAGACAATACTTTTTATTTTGGAAAAAGGAAGCAATCTTTTATTGCGCGTGATTAACGAAGCGATTTTAGAGTTTTACTGCGGGACAATATCTTATAACGCAGGTAATACCGCGGGGAACAACTAGTTTTAAATATATTTAGTATTATATTTTAGTTTTAAATTAATTTACACATGAACTCTCTTGAACTCACAAGTGTGTAAACTACTAAAAACTACGCAATCGTAACCGTATAAAATAATTACTCAGTGGTACTTTGTGGAGTTATTTCCAGCTGGGCGCTGACGAATATAAAGACGCCCTTTACGTTTAATTATTAAAATGAAAGCGTTCAGAGCGGTCTCAAAGTCGCCCGTTTGTACTGCAAGAAAGTTACCAGTAGGATATCCAGGTGTCTCAATGAGATTGGGATATTTTCATTTATTTAAATTATGCAAATCGCCATATTTTTTAATAAATAACAGTGAAGATTTTATTCATTATTTTAAAACCTACCACGTGGGCCCAATCCAGAATTGTTGGTGTTAACGACTATTGTACTATCCTATAATTACGTCGTCCCGTGGAAAAGGTGTGTTATTGTTTGTGTTTCGGGATAAGGACACTGTAGCTAGTGAAATTACCGGGTATAGGAGACCTAACATCTGTTGTCTCGGGTGATGGGCGCAGTGTGGCATTGATGGAGGACAATAACTGTATACAGTTGTTGGTCTCCTCCAATGCTGCTGGATGCGCTCCATAGGATGAGCGTCCAGACCGTCCTCGGATAAACATACTTATATATATATTTTTTGTAAATATATACATATTATACATAGAAAACACCAAGACCATTACAAACAGGAATATTTATGCACACAAATGTTTGTACTGCCCGGGATTGAACCCGGACCCTTGGTGTTGCAGCCGACGTCTAAACCGCAACACCAAATGGGTCAAAAAACAATTGTAAAACTTATATGAAAAAAACAATTGTAGCCGGGTCCTACGGCTGAACGTAAGCTCTGTTGCATGGAATTATCTTTTTTGGGACACTCACGTGATTTGGCCTACAATGTCCTAATTAAACTAGGAAAAAGTCGCCCAAAGTAAATTTTGAACACCAGAACACAGAGATTTTGATGGGGCTTTATAATACGTAATGATAGCTGATATAATACGTAGTAACTTAGGCTTTATTTCCACTAGATATCTGTCTCGGGGTAGATAAAATATTATATCCAAAAAACTCTACCTGCTCTTGCAGATTTATGAACAGAAGTTTTTGGTCTTCCGATTTGTAACGTTATGATGACAAGTCATCCGTAAACGCATTTTTGTGAGACATCAGTAACACTTTTTTTTTCGTCACAATGAATGTCTAGGGAATACCATGAGGATTATTAGCCTAAGGGCGATCGTGTATAGGGTGGTCACCGTAGGGGGTTTAATCCTACTCATTTATCCCACTTTACCTATACTACACTTGTAGGCACAAGGTACAAAGAAGTTATTATTAAATAAGATTTTTACTGTACTTTTTTGTTAATAGGCCAAAATACTAATGCGCTCCTTCGATTATCAAATTCATGTTTGCTCCGATTGACCATTGTAATCGTTTCTTAAATAGTGTTCCATTATGTTTATGTAATAACTAGTGATTGACATGTGATAAACTAGTGATTGTCAACAGAACGCACTATTCGTTATGTTTATTCGCAAAAAATAAACAAAACTCAATTACACAAGTATCCTAATATTAAAAAACAACACATTTACAAAATGGCAAAAAAATAAGTTTTATCTGCCCCTAACAGCGTCGTGTGGTGTTCCCAGTTGCGAAATACGTCACAAAGGACAAAGGATCTACACCGCGGGCCATTTGCTCACCGCACGTATTTGTTCGCGCCTAATTAAACACGGGAGCAGGTACTGAGTTACGAATGATATGATAGGCTAACTGCTTTGTATGAGCGCGCTAACTCGATGCCAACTCGACTGAGCGAGTTTGAAACGAGTTCTGTGTGATGTTTTGTTATAAATGTTATAATTGAAGTGAAGTTTTCGGGGTCGGGACCAGTCCAGCACGTATTTTAGTATCAACTGTTGCTAAAATAATGTTAGAATTAAAGGAGAAAAGTAATAAATTGCGAATGATATCAGGACATCGAGATACTGGTTGAGGAATTATTTCCCAGTTATGGGCATTAAGCGCAATGGCACCTTCTCTAAAACGCATTAAAATACTCAATTAAGACTGTTAAAGGTTGGGCCCCGGAAGAAGAAGACTCAGCTGCGGCACGCTTCTTCTTTCTCAATGTAAACTATTCAAATTCCACACATTTTTAAAATTGCCCACTCACATTCGAATGAAGATTTTGGTGTTCAAAATTTTGTGTTGCTCGATGTGATCCATATTATAATAACACATATAAATAAAAATATTATCGTATTCGAATTGTAATAGACAAAACTATCTCTAAGTAAGAACAAAATTCATTTATTTTGAAATACGTCGTAGGTTTCTTTTTGAACTGTAGTTTTAACTGAAAACAAATAATTCAAACTCAAACTCAAATTTATGTATTTGAAAGTGCGTAGCTTAAAAGTACATCGCTGGCAAACTGTTATAGAAGAATTTTTTTTTGTACAAAAACTGAAACGGACGAATTGCATATTATACATATTTCGATAGAACAAATTTAGGTTAAATTTAATATTCGGTGTCAAGACCCTTGGTCCGTGGGCTCCTAATGCTTTGAGGCTTTTCAAGGAAATTCGAAAAGGGTTAGTCGACATCACAAGCGACCGAAGATCTGGCAGCTACCTTGGACACAGAATCAGTCTAGCAATACAAAGGAAACGCTGCCAGTATTTTCGGAACCTTGCCGAAAGGGACTTCTATTCTTGTTTTACTTTTAATATTTATTTTTAGTGTTTAGGGTGTAATATATTTTAGTTAAATTTAAAATGGTTATTTCTACATTATGTACAATAGGTATATATTCAAATAATTATATAAAGTATTCGTTAAAACGCAGGGCATGGTCAATAACTGGCTACAGATACATTCCTGGGGGCTTACTGCCATCTTTTAAAATAGAATTACAATAATATTACCTTATCTAGTACTTTTTCTGGTACAAAAATGCTGAAGTATCATTATAGTAATAAGTGTATACCTTTTACTACAATTACTTAGTAAAATTACTGGGTATAAGTGACCTAACATCTGTTGTCTAGGGTGACGACGCAGTGCGCATTGATGGTGAATAATAACTGTCTATGAGTTATTATTTTCCTTCAATGTCACCCTGTCATGGTCGACGTATCACTTATATCAGGTGAGCATCCTGACCGCCTTTACACTCTGTACCTAACGTAATGTTGTAAGAGATATGGTAACCAATCTGATAATATCATAGCACGATAAAACTTTCTCCGGCTCGAGTGTGAAAAATGGTAAACTGAATGCGAAAGCTGAGAATCGAGATATAGAGAGCAAAAAGGACGGAGGAGCCAACTCATCAGGTAATAACGTGAGGATTGTTATTAGCTTTTAGAGACTTAAAGATCACTACTATGAGTATGATGATCCATTTGTGTAATAGTTGAGATGTCGGCTACTACACCGGTTCGGCTTCGATCTCCGGTAGTACAAACATTTGTGCATGAAGATGGATGTTTGTATTGGTCTGTTGTTCTATGTTACAGCTAATCTTAGTTATGGATAGACTGCGCTGTGTGAATCTCAATAGATATTGTTAATTTTATTTAAGCATATAAGGTACGATA
>PQWD01010847.1:0-130684 GCA_019425675.1 Leucinodes orbonalis
TTTTAAAAATATGATCATCACTATTGCTAAATTATGTACCATACAATCAGCAATTATTGTCTGCGACTGTACTTAAGCGTGCCGGCGCACGCGCAGCACGCAAGCCGCTCAGTCTTGATAAATCCAATCGGCATGCAGTGGCGTACTCGTTAGCACGCTGGTGGACATCCGTAAATTGAACTAATTGCTTCCCTCCTGCATCTGCAATGTACAGTCTTTTCCAAAAAATAGGAATGAAATCCATTACGTCATCGTAATTTAGGTTCAAACTCTTGATCGGGTCTGATATGTAGTTTCGAATGCCGTTGTCGCGACGCACGCTGTTGCGAAAAAAATATTAAGTATCTTGCGAAAAGACGTTGTATCGAAAATAGTTCAATCGAACTATTTTGATGACGGTCTCGCGAACATGCTGTCTCGAAATATTTTTTTATAAATAGTACGCTAGATCGATAGTCACGGTTTCGAATTCCATTGTTATACTAGAGTCCCTGTTCAAAACAGTCGCTAAACGGGAATCAAGGTCACGACTTCGACGACAGTTATTAAAATTAAGAAAGTAAAGTTCCTATATTATACCGCGGGGCATAGCGCCTATATAATATAATCCCTTTCCACCTTTGTGAAAAGCGGTGTGGCGGTAGTTGGGAGTCAGCCTACGTTTATTTTCTGTTACGCGATCGCTACTCCACAACCTAAGCCCGGCCATCGGTTCCATGCACCATATGCCTAGCCCTGACAACTTGCTAACTCCATGAACTACGTCAGTCACTCTACTTTCCTAAGGATGTCCTTATTTCCAATAATATCCTGTATATATAAAGGTAGATACGCCATCCGTGCCTCAAAAACGAACCGTCAAAGAGAATTACAGTTGTAGGCTCTTTGTTTAGGTAAATGTATGCTCATTCGAAATACGTGTATGTGTGCTGTCGCTGCACACTTTTTTCAGTTGTTTTGTGAACATATCACGAATCTATACTTTATACAACATTGCTCATTTCTGACCATTATTGCGTAGGTAAACACCTAATATACGACGAAATTAGCCTATTTCAAAGGCCCTTGCTGAGGGACCACGTTGCACTTATGTATTTGAAAAAATATTAAAACACTTCACTTAAGTTGATCCTTAAGTAATTGAAACAGACGCCAGATCTGACAACTATTTTTTAATCATGACAGTACTGATGTTTATAACAATTGTATATTAAAGTCTACTCCATGTTCACTATTACCTTCCCGATTGGCACGAAATATGGTCGTATTTTTTCCACTGATTAAGCCAATTCAATTAATGTAAGAATAAAGATGCCTCGTAACTTGCGGTTCTGTGTTCAACGGAGTAACATTGTATGTTGTTACTTTAGTTTTATTATAATTGAATATCTCGTAAGTACATACATTCATACGTAATTAGGTATTGCGCCGTTTTGCATTCATTTCTTATTTATCTGAAGGCGTTCGGACCAATCAGTAAGCAGGTGCTTTGTCTGTCTTAATAAGGGATATGACTTTACTATTAGTGCAATATAACCAACATCGACTTGACATGGACTGTGTATGAAATCATTGAATAAAACCAATTTTAAGGATTAAATCATATGTAAATAATATGCAAAAAATTTAAATAATAAGCTAACTCAAGTCTACGTGGGTCCTTTATCCACTTTAGCATGTCGTATTTTGCTGCTAGAAGTCTTTCACATTTTGCTCTAGATTACCCAGTCCTAAGGCTAGGATAAATGAATATTATTTACTGCCTTCCAATCAGGAGGGCGCCTGTCTAACTCCGACACGTACCAATGTGATTTAGAATTTTCGAAATTTCGTCATATGTACGTTATCCCTATGTGTACCCTATACGGGTAGGCTCGTGCCCCTCGGTGGGGACGTTTAATGAGCTGATGATGTACGTTGTCCGACGCTCTTACGGTGAAGGAAAACATCATGAGGAAACCCGCGGACGCCTGCGAATAGATTCAAAGGTTGTGCGTGAAGTCGTCCAATCCGTGGACGACTAAGGCCTAAACATTCTTACGGGTAGGTTCATGCCCCTCGATGGGGACGTTTATTGAGCTGATGATGATGATTTACTGGGTGGTAGACTCGATACTTAGTCTTCTAGGTAGGTGCCACCGCAGTGCCAAATATCCCCTGAAATAGGGGATAAGGGTGTTTAGCAGTTCCGTATTTCGGGATGAGGGCACAGAAGATAGTTAAAGTACCGGGCATGGGAGACCTAACGTCTGTTGTCTCGGGTGACGGGTGCAGAGCAGTGTTGACGGAAAAAAAATATCTAATTACTGTTATTAATTTTCTTCAACACTGCTTCTAATCCGCAGAGCTATGTCGGTAGCTTAGATATAGTCACTTCCGATGTTATCCCCGTGGAACCCTACTACTACAACTATGATTAGGTAATAGATATTTGAACGAACCGATATAAGAAATCATAAAAATTTGGTCGTTTATTTAATCACTTAAAGCCATATGACTTACAAACAATGCACTGACCAAAAAACTTAATGTATCTAGATACGGCATGTACGTAGACGTATTTAATATGAGGCAAGGGGAATAGAAAAGAGAAACGTTGAATCTTTTTGGTATAAGTATTTGATTACTGCGAAAATCATTGAAAAATTAATAGCCGATAGCAATTAAGATGTAAGTGCGGCTAAACCAGACTTGCAAGTGTCGTACTAAGGCCGTATGACACCAAAGTCCATTAAAAATTAGGTCTTAAATAAGCATTTGAAATTTAAATATTCCGCACGACACAACTTTGTACGGCAATGATATTATGTATGTATAAAGGTAGATACGCCACCTGTGCCTTAAAAACGAACCGCCAAAGAGAATACAGTTTTTAGGATTTTATTAAGCTAAATGTAAGCTGATTAGAAATATGTTTATGTGTGCTGTCGCTGCATTCGAAACACTTTTTCGATTGTTTTGTGAGCATAAGTTGTATGAGCCTTAAATGTAATATGGAACTTGATTTGTTTTTTTGGAAATAAATAAATATAACGCTCTTACGGTGAAGGAAAACATCGTGAGGAACCTTCATGCACGCCTGCGAAGAGATTCGAAGGTTGTGTGTGAAGTCGTCCAATCCGCACTGGGCCCGCGTGGACGACTAAGGCCTAATCACCCTATACGGGTAGGCTCGTGCCCCTCGGTGGGGACGTTTAATGAGCTGATGAAATAAATATTATATAAATATTATTATATCACGAATCTATACTTTTTATATCATTGTGTAACGGTGTACCTACATTTTAATTTAGCTAGGGAAATACGATAGTGCTATAAGCTTAATGGTCAGGATAATGCTGACGCTGCCTTGCTGTGCCTTGTCACCGGAAGACACGTTGATAGTCAATACGTTTAGTGTTGGGATTAATAGTATAAAATGGAATGACTTGCCTAATCGATTACCGTTTTTAATTAATGCAAATAATTATTTTAATTGTTTATGCAGCCATATAATTAGGCATGCAGCTCATCTGATGACAAATGGTAACTGCCGGTCATAGATAACTGTAGGTAATGCCATGGGTTCACATGTCGATATTATTTAAAGAGAGGAAATAGCTCTCTTTGAACCGCGTTTAAAGGATATGTGTTCCATATTTACCTATTGGAATGAATGACAGCTGGAAACCAGCTTTAACATCATCAGCTCATTACACGTCTCCACCGAGAGGCAGGAGCCTACCCGTATAGGGTGTATAGGCCTTAGTCGTTGGACCACTTCACGTACAACCTTTGAATCTCTTCGCAAGCGTGCGCAGGTTTTCTCATGATGTTTCCTTTACCGTAAGAGCGTCGGATAACGTACATATAATTTCGAAAATTCGAAAACACAAACACACCGACGCTGAGTCAACCAGCTATATAAGTACCAATGATTGTGCCTGTCAACCTTTCGAGGTTTTCAATATAAAAGTTGTAATTTAAAATGTAGCAAAAGGTTAACTAAATGTAGGTATCGTCTTAGGATAGTATAAGATGAACAAGGTATTTGCAAAAACTGAACAAAATAAATACAAGTCTTGAATCAACAGAATTCCAAAAAACCAACATCTCTATTACAAAGAAACATCGTTGCGCTTCTGTCAATTAGTATTAAGTTCCTCAACGCTATGAATACTCAATTAGATTGTACCGTACAAGGATTAAGTTTAAATATCCAATTATAAGACCACAATGGTATTAACAATGGCCAATTGGACCCCAATCTTGGTGTAAACAATGGGCATGGAGTGTTAAGTTTTGCATGTTGGGGAAATTTTAAGTAATAACGTGGCGAAGGAAACGCTGACATACGGCTTCTATGTATGGTAATAATTAAATGGGAATACAATACATATTGTAACATTCGATTTGCTAACTATACTGTAATTTGGAATGGACTGGGTGGACAATGGCGGGAAATATTAGACCAGTGAGTTACTGAGGGCGCGATGGCGGAGGCTAGTGCGTTCTGTTCACGATCGTAAGTTAAGCAACTATAGTAATGGTCATTCGTCGATGGATGACCGAAAATATTATCTCATCCCATAGCCATGCCATATGTGCAGGCCTGTCCCTGTGAAACGGTATGGACAGATAATGAATAACTGCATCAGCAGTCCATGATCGACTTGAAGATCGATTAATCTAAATTAAGTCTTCAATTGAACCGGAGGTCGTGGATTCGTATACGACGCATGTTTGAAGCTCGTGACATAGTGTCACTTTGTGTGATTATATTTTTTTTTAAAAAGAAATAATATAAAGAATAAAGACATTAGTAGAATACGATAAAATATACTTTTATCGCTACTAGTATTTCGAATAGTACTGGTACTGAACTAGATACGAAAAACGTGATTTCTGTGCCCGTGTGAGCTTTCATTACTGCAACCAATTCAAGTGGACTATTCGCCGTTTTTACAAACCCACTGTGTCTCACCTCACCCATTAATACAAGTTTACTAGTGCAAATGTGTTACCTACCCTGAAGTAGTCGTGGCTGCCTAAAGCGAACGCAATCAGAAGCAATAAAAAACGAACAATCGTTTATAGTCTAGCCTAGTCTTGCCAATCTTGCGCCCCTCATAGCCTTGTGCCTGGGCACAGAATGCACTGCTCTATTTATGACACTATTGAACTGTACTATACTATACTATACTTATTTACGAAAATAAAAAACATGGCACTACCTACGTTATAATAAGTAATCAATTAACAACAAAAAATAATCATTCAAAAGTCTTAAATTTTATCATCATTTTGATAGTGTTCCTTCGCCCTAAAATTCTAATGGTTTTTTATTCTTTTAAAATTGTTCTAAAAAGATACTTTTTGGCCAGTACCTACAAGTCAACCGCGAATGAGCGTTCGTAAAAGTACGAACACGGGTTATCCCTATATGTGAAAGACGGTGGCATTCTCAACTGAATACATCACTAAATCTAGTGTTGCTACTAAACAATACAATATGTAGTTGATTTCAGTGTAATATTTCAAATAACTGAAAATGGCAACGTGTGATGTCGGCACGGACTCGGATAATCCCGTTTAGGTGCGATGCCTTGTATTTAATAGTATTGTTTAATTGTACCGAGGGTAGTAAAAAACCTATCTCTGATCTCGGCGTTTGTGGTCGCGATATAGCTAATGTTATGAAAATGGTATGTGCGTCGGGTTATCGCCGTTTGTACTGCGTAGGCTGGAAATGAGTTATGCGCGCGTTAACGTGCTCGGAGATAATTGTAATCGATTCTGGAGTGTTTATTGACTTTATCGGATGGTAGTTTTCTTTGTTGTATGACGAGGGCAATGATGAATTGAGCTGTTAATAAAATCAAATGAATCTTCTTTTGATTTCATTAAAAGCTCAATATATCTATATCATAACCCTTTTTTCATAGGTAAGCAAACAAGCAGACGATTCCACCCGATGGTAAGTAAAGAACACTCGATACGCTGAAGGAGCTACGAGTGTGTTGCCAACCTTAAACAAAAGGAATGGGAAAATGAAACATGAGGTCGGGGAAGGGCGAATTTTGGGTATCCTGGCAACATCGCACCCCTTCGGGTGCGTTGTTTTACGCCGGCTTTTTGTGAAGCCTTATCACTCAAGTTAAAAAGCTGACCCGTTCCTGCCGAAGCATGGCTCTGCAAGTCTTGTGTTTAATTTGATTTGTATTTGGTGACGGCAGATTAGAATATCTGATTACTCTTCCCGCGGGAGCCGTAAGAGCCGGGTTAGGGACAAAACATTTCCTTTCATAAGGTACTGCTTCTTCCAGTCTGGAGATTATGGCGGAGAGGTACTAGTAGTTACGGGCTGTTGTTATGTTGGGTCTGCTATTTTGCAGAAAAAAAAGAAAAAGTAAACCCGCAAACCAAAGTAATAGCGAACGAAGTAATAGAAAAGCGTAATTCAGTCAGGGTAAGACATGTACACACACCTGTCTACCACAATGACCATTGTTGGCCGCGTAATTCAATTGTACTATTCACGATTAAGCCCGTTTTAATGTTATCAGTGAAGTTATGAGCCGGCCGACGTTTCAGCTCGTTTAATGCTAGTGCTGTCTTTGTACTTGAAAGTTATGTGGTAGAGGAAATGCGCATTTGAGTTTGAACAATTGGGTGCGTTTGGGGATTAATTCTAGCTTTGCTTTGCTAGGATCATGTAGATGGGTAGTGCCAGATATTGTTGAGATGAAAAAATGGCATTAAGTAACTTTGACGATGTGTGAGCTCCCTGATTAATCCACGACAAACCACGAAAGCAGTTAAGCTATAAAAATACATAAAACTATATAGAATAAACGTGCAACACCTCTGAAGTTGTCGCGGACGGGTATCAAATAATAACATCATTAGAGGCAGTAAATTGGCTCGGCTGATCTTAATAATCTCTTAATTAAATCGCTCAATTACAAAGCGGACCGTTAGAGCCGTTGTTGGTCGGTGTCTGAACTAGAATATTCAGCGGAGATCGGAATAATTTAATACAAATCCGATGGCCGAGTGGTTAGGAACAATTGCTGTTTTAGTACTTACACAGATTCGAATTATACTAATACTATGTTGATATCTTTAGAAATTAATACAGTGCCATCTACCCGCAAATTGAGCAATTATCTATACTTTTTAATCTGTTGGGGCTCCCGCCAAAATTTGACAGCGTCGTTCGCACGTTCTGTTCTTGGTCGTCTTTTGTTTTTCAATATCAAATTTTTAGCTGTTTCCCATTATTTTATTTGATTAACGCCAAGTCGAGAAATCGCCGTACATTTACTATGGTAGGAAACTGATCAAAGGATAAATATCAAGCGACAAGGTTTCGTCGAACACCTGCAATGGGTTGTTGTTGATGGTTATTTGATGACAAAAACTTATAGTTAGCTTCAGTTATTTTTTAAATTTCAGTTCAAACAGTTTCTGCCACTAAGTTTTTCTTAATAATGGTACCGCAATTACCATCTTTCAAAGTCAATGCGCAAAGGAAATTACATCGGTGCAACCGCAGAGTGGTAACTTAATCCAGCAGCTGACAGTGCTTACGTACCGCTTCATTCGCTTTGGCCTGCGTTTTACGTGAAGGCGCTGCCTGATCGATCATGGTCATTGATGTCGTTCGCTAAAAGCGATCTATGGTGTAAGACAATGGTTGTGGCGGTTATAAGAAAAACTGTCATAAATTGATTAAAACAGATTTTTAGGCTTAGCTAGATTACCTGTGACCTTAGTCGCCGAAACATTGGGAAGAAAATACGAAGTCTTAAATTTACCTCGCTCTAATTCGAAATTTAGTGATATTTAAAACAAACTGACATTAAATTTATTGATTCTACACCTGCAATAGAAGTTAGTTAAGTTATGAAGTTATATAAGCAACCTTATTATATAAAAACTTACAATATTGTGTTTAAATACCATACATGACCGCATTTAAACTGCTCATGACATAAAAATGTCTGTACAGCTATGACATGTTACTTAATAATAATAAATAAATATCCACTGACATTCGCACAGCGCCATCTAGCCCAAGTTAAGCGTGAAGAATTTTTGTAAATACATATATATTATACATAGAAAACACCCAGACATTACAAACAGACATGTTCATGCACACAAATGTTTGTACTGCCGGAGAATTTAACCCGGAACCCTTGGTGTTGCTGTCGACCTCTCAACCGTAACACCAAATGGGTCGTCAAAATTAATTAAATATGGCAAAGTTAAGAATAATCAACTATCAATTGGTGGTATACCGCCAGAATGGAATTTATTTATTAGATAATTTGCATCAAGTTCAGATTCTCGTATTATTGTGATTCCAACAGTAGCATTAACAACCTGATATTATGCCGTGTGGTGAGGGCAGATTAGAATACAATATGTATTTTTGTGTTTATAATAAAAAATAAAATAAAATAAACTAATAATGTACACTCCCTTCTATTCCCGGGGATGACGTAAATAACAGATGAGAGACAAAACATTAAGAAGAAAACAGTCGTTCCTTCTGTATACATAGGTTTTGTTAGATGTATTATTTGTACCAAGACCATTTTTAATACTCGTACTTGTTCTGGGTCACATCAAACCGGTAATTGTCAATGCGCAGAGTTTATGCATTATGGCACTGTGAGATTAATAACTTAATTTCGATGTATATAATATCGGGGGTGTAACTCAGTGGTAGAGTGTCTGCTTCGCATGCTGAAAGTCCTGGGTTCAAGTCCCAGCACCTCCAAACTGATCTCTTTTTTGTTTTGTTACAGAGACAATATTATATTATCTGTGGTAACTGTATTTTAACATTAGTATTTTTATGACATTATATATGTAAAATTGCTATAATATATTTGTTAAATTACCGGGTGATCATCTGTGTGATACTAGTAGATTTACTGTATTTTTAGTGCTTTACACCTTCAAAGCGGAACATACTCTTAGATGAAACAGTAGCTGGGTGTTCTGGGAAGTAATCGGCGAATCTTAGCCGCTCGAATGTTAAGTAGAAAAATAAAGAGAAAAACTATTTGTGAGACTTAACTGACACAAAACAGTACAAACGGAGTCATTCTTATCATCGTCATCATCAATCATCACCATTTTTAATTACCATTTCAGGAACCTTCCTACCAATCAGCTCCTCCAATCTATAGCAGAGGTAATATAATTAACCACAGATAATGTCATCTAGGAGGCGTCAGGAGAAGGGATGTCAGGCGATTTATCACGGGATAGGGGAGGTGTTACATCGCTAATTTATTAGTCGAGTAATATGTCATCGGACAACGTTGTATGTTATAGAGGTGTCAATTAGGCTTGTCATTTGAGAGACGTTAAGTATTGATCGTGAGTGTAGAGTTTTGTTACAGCTATCAGTCTTGGGAAATCGTACTCGCATTAGAAAATGTTCGCGATACATACATTGAACAAGGTTCATATTATTACTACCTTATTGAATTCAACGTTTGGTGTATGCTTAACGCGGTACTGGTTTATTAAGAACACCAATGGTGGGTGGAGCAGACCTATTATTTTTAAGAAAAAAGTATCAGATTTTAGAAGATAGATAGAATATTCTTTATTGTACAATTTCGAAACAATTAACAATTTAAAGTACATTAACAATAAAACATAAAAAGTACAAAGGCGGCCTTATTGCTAATAAGCAATATCTTCCAGGCAACCTTACATTTAAGAAACGTTTTAAAACAGAATAGGAAGATTTAGTATTCTATCATGTTTATTTTTTACAATTTGCTTTTATTTTGTTCTTACTTAAGTACTACCATGAACGTATGACCATAATACATCGTCCTAGAGTACTACTACCTATAATACTACTATATTTAACTCGGTGGTAGACTCGCTACTGAGTCGTCTAGGTAGGTACCACCTCAGTTCCAGATATTGTCCCGTGAAATAAGAGTATCACATACCATCAGGTTCACTTTTTAACATACAATAATCATTATAATTATTCAAACTTCATGTTGGTTATGTACTTAAGTACGGTGGTATTTCGATTTCTTAAAACTGCGCGTAAAACACCGCGTTTCGCGTGATTGGTATCTTTACAAAATAATCGTTTGAAATTTTGTAATCACCGAGTTTATTAGATCACTTAAATGTCAGTAGGTGCAAATAGTTTTGCAATGATTTTCTACGGGACGTATGTTTGTAATCTGGTATTTTGAAAAAGCCGGGAATAGTTTCAATGTGTAGGTGTGTATGTTTCATTTGCTTTTAATGGTTTGAAAAAACACATGTGTTTTCCGGGAGTGAAATCATTGGAAACGTATTAACTTGTATAATGTGGTTTTAGAAAAATACTCGTAGTAGGCATCTAGATATCATACTCTAGAGTTATACGTCCCCACCGAGAGGCCCAAGTCTACCTTACGTAAAGCCTTAGTCGTCCCGAGAATTCGTTAAACTCATTGGTGCGAGTACGTGACGAGATTTGAACCTGCACTCTCCAGATCGGAAGGCAACAGTGCACCCCAATCAGCCACTGACGCTCCAACCTACCATACTACTATTTACATTAGCCGCTTATGGGCACTATGAAAGGAAATATAAATGTATAATTTCATTTGTAAAGGGCATAGAGAAATTAGACGCAGCTTATGCTATTACGCCGACCAATTACTGTGTTGGTTATACCCACAGATTTCCCAATACAGGAGATGGGGCAAGCCGCGTTTAAAGTGCGACAAATGTAAGCTCAACGAGCATACACTGGCTGCCAGTTTACGCTCTGTGAGACGAGTCAAGACGCACGAATATTAGAAGAAAATACCGTTTTTTTTCAAAATGCCATCCAGTGCAATTGTAACATGCCATCATCGCAATGAATCAGTAAATTTACCAAGAAATATAATAACTTCTCACAGGTAAGAACCGAAAAGAAATTGCGACACTGGGACTGCCTATAAACTTGGTGGCTTGTCCAGTCTAATTGTATATTCGGATGTCTATGGTTATACCGCAATCTGCTTCGATATTATGTGTCAAAATTACACGTTAAGATCAGGCAAATTACACTCGCCGCCAATCGGTCAATCAACTAGGAATCCGGCCAAGTAAACGAGAGAAATTCGACCATTAAACTATGTGTATGTATTCAAGAGCGTTTATTACGCGACTGAATTGATCTTGTTCTGTACGCTGCAAGTTGTAAGTTCGATGCTTGGTCATGTGTGTAGAATCTAGC
Source organism: Leucinodes orbonalis (assembly GCA_019425675.1). NCBI lineage: Eukaryota > Metazoa > Arthropoda > Insecta > Lepidoptera > Crambidae > Leucinodes > Leucinodes orbonalis. The sequence goes on from PQWD01010847.1 coordinate 11,246, forward strand.
CGACCTATGTAATGTAATGGTTAAGGAGTCGGTGTGGCAAGGGTTCTCGGTTCGATCCCTGGGCAGTACAAACATTAGTGTGCATAAGCATGTCCGCCATGTGTTTTGGTTTTTCAAGTACGTTTATGTTTGTTAACCCTTTGACCGCCAATGACGCCTTAAGGTGGCAGACATAATAGTGTCAGACATAATAGATTTTTTATTGTGTCTGGATTCCCAGCGTTCAGTGGGTTAAATACTCATAGAAAAAGCACTTCATGCTGAAATTGTACCAGTGGTACCCAGTACTCAGTGGCGTGCGCTCCATATATGCAAATAAGCAGTGCATACCCTGTGCGTCCAGACAACTCATACAATCTCTAACATATTAAACCATTCCCAATTATTCGCCCATTTTCCATTACAGATTTACAACCATAAGCGGTCTCATAAATTTAGAATTGGTGGGCTTATATCTATGGGCGATCTGCTGTCATTAACAGCACACAATTTGGCGGAAAATGAAAATGATGTATTTTTTTGCGATTAGTGTCACTTTGCATACCATACTTATAATCTCTGTGCACGCCACTACACTAGTTGCACTGCAACTAGTTTGTGCAAGATCACTCCAGAGATGTTTCCTAACTAGGAAACATCTCAATACGCGGTATTTTTACGCACCTCCCGAGCAAAACATTCCGCGGTTAATGCCGCTTTGTTCGCTGAATTACAGCCGCTTGTTTGTAAATGAGACTGCGTTGAACACAAATTTAGAGTAAATACAGACGTCTACACACTTTGGTAAAGAAACGAATAAAAATGACACAGTAATTACCAAGGTACCACTAATTATGAATTTTTGACGACCGATTTGGTGTAGCGGTTGAGACGGCTACTACACCAAGGGTTTCCAAATTCAAGTTTTTTATTGCATGTCACATTACATAAATAGGATGGTACATATACAGGTTTCCCAGTAGGTATACAAGTGACGCCCTGCAAGGGCATAGCAAATCGATGGGAGTTCTAACTAGATTTCTTAATAACTATTAACTACTTGGTTTGAGTTCCGGGTTCGATCCCCGGGTGCAAACATTTGTGTGCATGATCATGACTGTTCGTATCAGTTTGGTTTTACTATATATTCTCTCTCTTCAACCTATCGCAGTCCATTGCTGGATAAAGGTCTCCCCCATTTTGCGCCAGATATCCCGGTCCTCCGCTTTTCTCGTCAAGTCTCCACCAGCGACGTTTCGCAATTCGGCTGTATTCGTACAATACATATTTAAAGAAGGTATACTTGTAAGTTAAGCTGCTGTTAAGCTTAACTTACAGTTAAGCTGTAAGCAAAGTCTGAAATCCAAGCCTAAATAAGGCTATGTGTAGGACCTCGATATCTCCCAGCGTTTTCATAATGAAGAGGCTTGACAAATAGACTAATAATAAAGTGCTCTTATAAGTGTTGCCATAGTTTCTATGTGGAACAGTAATATAAATATTTATTTATTCATTCTATCTGTCACGGAAAGACAATAGAAATCAATGGTTTTGAGGGAAAGTTTGCCCCGGCGAGTCTATCACCATGAAGGCACGATGTAGTAAACACACAACTTATATTATTTATACTTTTTGCACCTTATTAATAAAAATTTAATACTGCATTAGTCATGATTGTACAAAGGATGAAGAAAAATCAGTAGTGTGACTAACAAGAAAAATCCTGTTTGACACACTGTTGTGACAATGAGTCAGGGCTCAAAACAACAGCACAGAGTAGAAAAATAAATTAAAACAGATTTTATAATGTGTTTTCATAATATATTGTAGATGTAATGCATAAAATAGTCAGGCTGCAGTCTAGAAATTGAGACGTAACATTCAGTTTATATTAATACATTTCACAGACTGCACCACGGAACACTATACCGCTGTTATTTCCGTTGGAATATGATTTTATGGAAGTTATGGACACGAACTGTATAAACGGTGTGGATTTCATACAGAGTGGACCACCCACTATGCATTTGAATATATGACAGCATAATCTTTAGATATTATGACGTCTTAAAACTATGTCATATGTATTACTCAGATAAAAAAATAGTGCACAAATAAAAAAATAAAAATTGACGTTTATTGTGGAGGTTGCTTGACTTATGCGATCGGCACCCGAAGGCACTAGATGCTACGCCATCTTTTTCTCAATTTAATTTGTACCTATCTTTATAGATATTTATGTTGATAAAGTCTGTGGATGGAGTCAGGATGTCGCTGGCGCAAGACAGAAGCACATATGTCTTTTTTTAAGTATTTTGTTTTAGATAAAGAGGATTTATCAATTGAATTACATATCTAGCACGTGCACGTCGATACAATAAAACAATTAGTATGCCTCACCTGCTACTTTCACAAAAAGAATCCGTCCAACTGACACACAGCGCTGAATCAAGGATGTTGTTGCTTTCTGTAACCGAACCGATATTTCGGATATTAATCTATACTAATATATAAAGCTGAAGAGTTTGTCTGTTTGTTTGAACGCGCTAATCTCAGGAACTACTGGTTCGATTTGAAAATTCTTTCAGTGTTAGATAGCTTATTTATCGAGGAAGGTTATAGGCTAATATCATCACGCTACGAGTAATAGAAGCGGAGCAGCAATGAAGAATGTTTCAAAATCGGGGGTATTTTTTCATACTTGGAGCTTCCGCTGCGTACGCTGAGTAAACGGTTAAAGTTACACAAAAGTCATGTATGAGAGTATTGTTCTCCTTTTCAAGGTCTACAAAAAATCCGCGAGAGCATATGTCTATCTTTTAAGGTAAGCTCACTATAACATATTTTTTGCTAATAAAAATTCTGAAATTGACCCCGAAACCTTTAAAGTTGTAGGGGGGGGGGGGAATCCTATGTATAGTGATAAATGAAAGTACCGTGTTATCCCGAATTTAATGCGAGCGAAGCCGCGGGCAAAAGCTAGTGTACAATAAAATCCATTGTATTCTATTAAAATCAATTGCTGTCCTGTTGTCATGTCGAAACTCGCGAATAGCTATACTATTTCGGTATGTTTTGCCCGACCCAAATTATATGTTGAAGATGATAGAAGGTTTGATCGGTGGAAAAAAATGTAGGATGAAATATACTACAAGTGATGTGGATAAAAACATTTTTATTTTTTTATTAGGTCTACCAACACTTGACAACACTTACAAAAAATATAATACTTAAAGACAAAGACAGAGTGCATCAAGCTATGACAGATTAACACCTCGTGACTTGAAAACGAATCATTTTATTGAGTTTTAACCTTATTTTAAAACTTTTAAACAATATTTGTGAAAAATTGGTATATTAAGTACGAGTAAGCGATACAAAGTGAATTTAGTCATCGAGTAGAGTTAATAAAAAATATAATTTTGACCCGTTGAATTGTTTATTTCGATTAATCTTGTATTGAGGGAAGACTTAGCGAATATCTCGATAGGCATCAGTTTCCGTACTTAATTATTTGTTGGCGCGCAATACGAACAAATTCTAAGATAATTTTTTCTTTTTTTTTTCTTTATTTTTTCTTTATTGAACTTTTATAATTTTAGAATAAACAATAGGTATATTAATATTAAATAAATAATTATTTTTAATCTGCTGCCGAATAATTTGTATCAGTGTTAGGACACTGATTAAGGTTTCGGATAGGTCCGAAACCTTATTTGGAACTAATATTTGAATATCCGTACTCCAGACCCGAAATACCATATCCATAACATCACTACGCGGAATGATTAAGGATGGAGTCGATGTTTGAGTTGCGTTTGACGTCCGATACACATGTCCTGATAAGGGCGATGCGTTTTGTCCGCTCATTACACGTGTTATCTGATATGGATTAGAGACATTTCGTGTTTATGTTTCGACTCACTCCTTAGAAGACACGTGCAATTGTCCAAGTTATAGTCAAGTGAAAAAATAGGCTTCAACTACGACAAACAAAACGAAACACAAAAATAAAAGTAGGGTATTGTAATGTTTAACTCCTAATTACAGTACGTTCTAAGTACCTTTCATGATTTCATAATGTTTTGTGCCGTGTAGTAATATGGATAGATTAGAATACAAATTGAACTCTACTTTTCCTACGAGTGCCGTTTGAAGTGGATTCCGAACTTTTTCATTAAACTTTAACCAACCCGCCTACCATAAGAGTTATAGAAGGTTATCATTATCGTCAAATAGGATCGAAGAGCAGCAGTGAAGTGCCATGTTAAGTTAACATAAAATTATAGTTCATAACAATGAGTAATTTGTTGTAACAATTCACTATAACAACGGAAAACCACCACACGTGGTTTTATACCCGGGATTTTCTTGGTTATACAATAGATTACAGAATTGTTAGCTCTGAACATTCCTAAACTATACAAACGTGTGTTTTTGCAGCTCATTTTAAATTCAGTTATTTGATGACCTTAAACCAAAAACTTATAGTTTAATTTAATTCCAGTGGTTATATGTGTCTGTCAAATTGAATTCAAAACTAACCTAGCTACTTAAAAAGTCGAATATCAGTCCATTTCCCAGCTAAGTTTAAGATTACTTAATATAAGATGAAAGGACCGCACTTCATGTTATTAAAATATTCGAATGAACATTCACCCGGAATTGGTAGGTTGCTTAAACAAATACCCAAATAGTGGACAAGACGTTTAATAATCGACATAACTAATGGGTCAGTAGTCGAAGCAATGAATGCGGCAAAAAAGCTTCTAATCTCACGCCTGGGGGCCCCAAAGCAATGGACACTAGATCTCAGGGTGACCAAACAGTACGTAGATAATTCGGTTAGAATCACTACGGAAAAAAATGTTTAATAGGCACTTTTAATGCATATAGAAATGAAGTTGTCCGAGTGGTTGTGAACGATGAGAAAACAATTAACTGTCCTTCATATTGTAAATAACTATTTTTTCAGAAAATGTATAATATTACAAAGATATAGAAACTTTTTTTTAGCGTATCGATAGGCTAAGAAGAAGCAAAAACAATCAAACTATAGAAGCCTAAAAGTCAGCCACGGCGACAGCGGTGTCCGCAGCCGTCATCAAATCCTGCAGAGAACAGCTACTTATAAATTTATATTATCTTACGTAGGGTTACAAAACAAAACATGAGAATTTTATCTACTAAATATTACGCTTCACACTTATGCTTCATTAGTATCTCGCTTGTTTTTCGTTTAAATCTTCTGGTAATTCGCTATCTTTAATTCCTCTTTATGACATAAATATCCCAATTTAATATTAATAATATATTTTTTTAGCAAAACATTAATATATTTCAATTTTATTGAACGGAAAGAACTGCATTAGGCATAGGACCGTGTCACAGCTGTTAACGCTCTTCTCCAGACTGAACGTATACATTGTTTTGATAGTCTTCCGTATCAGAAAATATCCGTATACTCATAGTCAATTGTTGACCCTACTTGTTCCTAAAGAAATCAACCTCAGCTTTGTTCACTTCAAATAAAGCTCATAATGGCTTGACTAACATTAAACTGGAACTCTATACGCAGGCGTTTTGTTGAGAAATTGCTTCTATTATAAGTAGCCTCTTTATCGATTGCTTGCAGGCACTATTACAATACGATGGATCAAATTACAGTAATATGACTTAAAAATATTAGTGGACATAATGAGGCACCTGTTTACAAACTATTGCCGCTATTCTAAAAATTACTGAATAAATTTAAATGTTCCGTTCATATTTGCAGTTAAGAATTTTAATGATCACTTAAAACTTTATTGGAGTAGAACTATTCAACTAATTGTATTTGTTTTGGCTTGTTTGTGGTTCACGCTTTGTACTTGAGGGTTCGGTGTATTCAATACCTAACATTATTATGGAGTTCAGACATAATCAGACTGGCAACATTACTTATAGTACATGATCAATATTGCAGGTGCTAAAAATGATTTGATTCATACAATAATTTATTTTATAAAGTTATATTTTATAAGTAATAATATAATTTCTTTAAAAAAATATTTTAATGGTTTAGGGAGCAAACGAATAAGAGAGACATCTGATGGAAGTGTTCACACAAGTGTAGGTTCGCCCAGTGAAAAATAATCTAGTGTTGCAACATAAAAACTGAAATACGGAGCTGGTAGCAAAACAAAAGAAATATATACTAGTGAAACCAAGATACGGACGTCGAAGCAAACTGCCATGAACGCATCGATGCTTTTGAGATCTGGTGCTAGTAAATAATGTCACAGATCTGGTCTGATTATCACCAAAAGACACTGGCCTTCCCACAATGCATAGAAAAAAGGTAATTGGGACTGTAAGATACTTCGTTGGCCCAATGCAAATTAGTAGGTGTTAACAACGCGCAATGGAGGGAGCTATGTTCGGGGACTCTCTTAGGGATAAGATCAGATTTGATTTAATCCGTAAAAGGACTAAAGTTACCGACATAGCCCGCTGGATCGGCAAGTTAAAGTGGCAGTGGGCCGATTACGTATGTCGCAGAACCGAAGGCCGTTGGAGCAGAAGAGTTCTGGACCGACGACTTGCGAAATGTCGCGTGTGGAGGCTGGATGAGAAAAGCGGAAGATCGGGATATCGGGCCAAAATGGAGGAGCCCAGATTTGGACTGCGATAGATTGAAGGGAATCAACAACACAGATTTGAAATAATATACGTGCTACCCTTGGTATTGGCCTCGTCCACTAATAATCCGATGACCAACTGTTGATGTAGCTACTTAACCAATTTATTGTAATTGTAAACAAAAACATATGTAAAAAAGGTGTGCTTAAAAGGTTTCAAGTTTCGTATTCATTATAAAGGGTTCATTTTCACGCCACTGATGTGAGATGCCAGCTTATCTTTCTTCGACTCTGACTTCTGCGGTGTCGACGTATTCGGAGTGTAAGAAGCCACTGTATGCTCTGATGGCGTGCTTTGAATTTACTCGCACATCCATTGTAAGTCTACAGAAGAGTCTTAGTTGAGAAGCGGACTTCAAATATAAAATGTTAATAATAGTGTTATCAGCAAGTAACTAAAACTTTTAACCAAACTTATGATACTTACAACTGGCGACTAACCACGTGCAACCAAAGACAAATAAGTATATCCAATACACCTACACCCCACAGGCAAGTCCTGTTTTATTTGCAACGTAATAGTTGATTCCAATAAAACCGTCTTTAAAGCATTACTATTCTTATAATCATAGTTGAGGACATAAATTATTTTCTATAATTTATAGCTAGCCCGTTGATGTTGGGTTATAGCAATCAGAGTTGCCAGCACGCGATTCGGGAGGCACAATGCTAAACAATTTATTTTAATGGGCATTTATTAAGTTGGCTGTATAATATCTGAGCGCGCGGCGGGTGGTTGAGATTATCTATGTCATGCGCGGGCGCTGAAGATGTGTATCGGGATTATTCGGGTCTATTCGGCTTGTGCCGAACGTAGGGTTGACTGCGGCTTGTTAATGTTCTAATACTAGTTTTAAATGCGGAGAGCCATGCTTGGACATAAATTGTCGACCTATCTGGTGTAATGGATGAGACGTCGGCTATTACACCCAGAGATCCGGGTTCGAGCCCGGGTAGTACAAAGATATTTTGTGTGCATGACATGTTGTATTGGTCTGGGTAGTGTACTGGTACTATGTATAATATGTATGTTTTAACAAAAAAAGTATGCTGCTTATCCGTTGCTTAATACTTCATATTTCAGGGTCATCCTTAGTTTGTGGCAATTTTTTCGGAATGACTGATTGTACATTGGCGAGCGCAGATGGCTCCCAGCCCAAAAATTTATCCAACGGGTTTAAGGGTCCCAGAGTGGAACTTGTACCTCGGTTTAGGGCATTGCAGGGGGCCAGGTAACTTAGTATAAGTTTGGGCGCAAAAAAAAAAACAAGTTTTTTAGTTACCTAAGTGAACTAACTATATCTACAGCACAATTATTTTTAATGCACTCATCATCATCAGCTCATTAAACGTCCCCACCGAGGGGCACGAGCCTACCCGTATAGGGTGATTAGGCCTTAGTCGTCACACACAACCTTCGAATCTCTTCGCAGGCGTGCATGAAGGTTTCCTCACGATGTTTTCCTTCACCGTAATGCACTCAGGTGTTTCAAATTTATTAAAGGCTATTTAGTGAACCTCAGGTGAATTAAGTTACAGTAGTTATTTATTTCTAAAGTACACATGTATGACTTGATAGGATTTTTTTCAGTGGCACCCCTAAAGCCTCCGATGACAATGCTCGAACAAATGCGAACACGTTCGCTCGTATTTCTATGTAAATAACGATCTCATTGGCGTTTTGTGTGCGAATGGAATGTAAAGGCATTAACTGTATCGACGGAGATATCGGTTTGTTGCCGCTTTAGTTCCACTTGTTTTAGGGCTCGGGATTGTGACCGCGGGTTTATGGGCGAATTGATAGCCCGTTGTTGCACGAATCGCGGCGGAAACACCGGATTGCACTAATGAATTTCTTATAAAAAAATGCAGGTACAATTATCTATGTTGAAAATATTAAATAAAATGATCCGGTCAGAACTGGTGAAATCAAACTTCAATAGGTTGCATATTACTATTTTAATTTTGATTGGAATATGTCAATGTGCGATCAATTCCTTTGTGTAGTGTACGCCGACAACGTGACGCCTAGGATAGGGTAGGTACTCTATAACTCAAAAACAGCTGAACTGATTTGGCAGAAAAGATTTAGTGGGGAGGTAGATCAAATCCAGATTAATTGCGTATAATGAATCTTTTAATTGGCCATTAAAATACTGGCGTATTAAGTTTCGGTACTGACCCTATATCATACATTTCAAATAAATAGCTTAAAAACGAATCAAGTATGCAGTACCATCTGGCCCCAAACTTAACCTGAAATTTTTCTTCGACGTCGACGTAGGGTGATTTTAAATGTTATTTTATAAAGCACTTCGAATTACCATTTACTAATTGCTAAAATTATGCATTTGTGCTGTCAATTTTCTTTTCTTTTAGCCTCTTAAAGGACTTACCCACCAGACAGCTCACTGTTAGTAAGAGGCATCTATAGGTAAATAATTTACTAGGTAGTAGACTAGGTACTAAGTCAGAGGAGTGTTTGCACATCTGTCTTTCCGGATGAGGGCACTGTAGCTCGTAAATTTACCGGGTATAAGAGACCTAACATCTGTTGTCTCGGGTGATGGACGCAGAGCAATGCTGACGGAAAAATAATAACTACCTACTGTTATTAATTTCCTTCAACATTGCTTCTGTCACAGTCAAGCGTATCACTTACCACCAGGTGAGCGCACTGACCGTCCTGTTCACTAATGGTATAAAAAAAATTAACATCCAAGCTCCTGAGAAAAAAAACGCCTGCGCAGTTTCTAACTTGTGACGGAAAGATATTGCAATGTAGTGTCTAGTAATGTCACGTCCTTACCTTTTATAGCACACAGCTATACAATAGTAAACTCGCAGCTGTTATGGCGGGAGAAATCAGAGCACCCTCTCAAGTAAGATAATTATCTTCAAATTAATAATACGTCTATTAAAATTCATACACGTTCGTTCCCTTACATTCCAGGTATAAGGGTCGTTTAAAGCTAGTTATTCCTAGGTCATATAAGGCTTTATGATCGGCCGCGTACGCGCTGCAATCTCGGCAGCATCTTATCATATCAATCGCATTATAGGTACGCGAATGGTTACGACGTGTGCGTGGTGTGCATTGTTATAAATAAATACACACACAGCGTCGTATAGCCCCAATTTGGCCAAGACCTAGTGTAATTGGTACTATAATTTAACGTACAAAAAATAAAGACGGACTGTCATTAAAACATAAAATGTGTCCCTGAAATGACAGCTGTTGTCTATGATGTCATTTTGACAAATATAATTTTGTATACTAATTTTAAAGTTTTAAACTAAAAATATGTCATCGAATTGTTCAGTTATATATGATACGTAATTTCTGGAGTGTATATTATTTTGTTCATTGCGGTTTGCGCACCATTTCACAATACAAGCCATGCTCTTTTTTATATATATTATCCTAATATAATCTATGACTCTGTCGACAGATGCGCGCCAAATGTCTTAATATTTTGTGGTTTACCATACAAAAAATGGTCGAATTCGGACATTTTAGTTATTAGTGAGACTCCGTTCGTATTTTTTGGTACGTCCATGCTCGAATATTTTTTTTGCCAATTCATATATTTAAACTCAGCTATTGCTGTCTGTATTTCAGACATGTTCATTGAGACGGGGATCGAACCTGGAATAGTCAAATATTAAACGATATAAATCAGACAACAAACTTGTGTTTACTACACAATTTCTTATGCGAGTACTAATTAACGTAGGAATCAAGACACAATAGAAAATCTATTGTATTTAACGCCGTTTAGTGTCATTGTCGTTCAATGGGTTAATACGAGTAATCGTTAAATTAGAGATAATTATGTAAAAACACAACCTAGGCTACAGTTCATGAAATCAACAACGCATTTTATTTAATCTAGATCAGTAAGCATATTTTATTCGAAACAAAGCCTGTAGCATACCAAAGACATTTAAACCTGCCATTGAAAAATATGCATTTATAACAAGCTCGACATTAATCAGTATGTGCCTGAATGGCTACCAGCGAGGAGTAAATTCTAATCATTGCGCAATGCCGTTATTGTCTCACACACAAAGAGCCAGCACCCCTACCAGGATATTCTAACACTATAGAATGTGCAATGTCATGTAATCGATTTATTTTAATTGATCGATATTTCGGGGTCATATTTATCGAGTGGATGGTCTCTTGAAAACTTTCATACTTTAAAAGCTTGTGGCAGTCCACGGGGGGATTTAAGGCCTATTTCACTATGGCAGTGTTTTTACATCTAGATCCAATTTTATTAGAAAAAAAAAGAAAAAATTTATTGACATAATAATAAATATTACACTCAATATTGAATAAAGACATTAATCAAGGAGCTTCTAGTATTTATACTGATCAACGGACAGCCATGCTTATTCTCGTATACCTTTTTGTATATTCATAGCTACATATTATCGACTAATGAAAACAAATATGTGCATACAACAAATGTTTAAACTACAAGGGATCGAACCCTGTGCTTAACATCCAATCTTAACCATTACACCACATAAATCAAAATCAAAAAGGTCATACAATTTAAGTCCTTACAGAACACTTATGTGTGTCAAATGGATACCACTGCTACGGACCATAGTTTTTAACTGGAGTTGCAAAGTCGAATCATATCGCGATACCTATTCATACTACGCAAATAGCGTGATATTAGAAGTTTATTCAAGCATCACCAGCTCCTAATTCACCACTATTACGGCGCGAAACAATCGGGTCCATTTTCATCGATTACAAACTCGGCATATCCTTTCTGCCCTATTGGCGTCCGACCGCGGCTACAATGTGAGATCGCGTGAATGGGTGCCTTATGCCTTATTTATCAGGGATCGCCCTTTGGTGTGAGTATGTGAGCGGTATTGAGCCGCAGGGATGAGTTACAAGCTCACTTGAGCAGAGTTACGCTCGCTGCCGCCTCTAAATTTTGTTAGGTTGACGTCTAAGTAGTGGGAGTTAGCGGTTCAGATGTATAACATAAAAGCACAGATAATATGATATATTCTTAATAAATGTATCACAAAATATTATATTTCATTATAACAGTATACAATACAATTATTATAAGGAAGCACAGGTTTTGTCTTTCTACTATTTATATGTACCTACCTACCAATGATCTCTTTTTATTCCTCTTTTATCAGAAATAAATATTATCGTTTGATTGTTAAATTAAGAATTTCGGTAGGGGGCCCCATTACTCACGTGATCTTTTTTAGCATTTTTTAACCCTCCCTTCCCATGGTGACTACGTAGTGAGGTAAAAGACACCCCCCCTCCCCTTCTCAACATCACGTGTATTTTTAGTACTACATAGAAACTAAATTTCTGAATATTATATTATATACAGGTATAAACTATAATCTTATTTTATTCTGAATTAAGGACCATAATAAAATGTCTAACCAGGTTGCAAGTTTTTTATTGCCATAACAATAATAATAAACGAAGAGTATAATCATAGGAAAAACATGTAATGTACTAGGTGGATTGGCGAGTCAAGCTAACACAACACGCGTGCCGCTTATTTGTTTAAAAATCGCGCGTTTGACTAAAAATAAATACACGAGATATCTTACACACCCCCCCCCTCCCCCTTGTGTTATTTTCGTGATTTTTATCAAACCTTTCCCCCCCTTTCAAGCTCACGTGATTAATGGACAACCCCTAAAAAAAACGTCAGATACATATACATATAATGTCTCAGATGTCGATTGGGATTTGTAATGAACTCACAAATAAATAAGAAACGCAAGTTTTGAAATATATGATACCTCAAACTGTCGTTATAATCTAACCAATCTTAAATTATTGAAGAAAGGTACAGAAAATGTACCGAAACATTTCGGTTTGATAGATTCCACATAATCTATTTATAATATATTTTACTCTTGGACTGTACTCGAACAAGCCATTTCGGATAGAAACCTCTTATCTACGAGGTCAATAGATGTAAAACTCAAATAGCCGCTTACAAATCTAATAAAATGTGCAAACCAGCAGGGCCGGATCTAGGGGGGGCAGACGGGGGCACGTGCCCCGGCGGCACGGTCAGGGCGGCAAAACCGACTAATGACCACTCATCATTTACTTACTTGCCCGCGAATAAATAATAGTACAAGTGCATGGCCATAGAAATACGACTGATAACCGGAGCGCGGAGTAAGGCATGTTACTGAACCATTACATTTTTTGCATAGTTCTAAATAGGCGCCCGCAGATCACGGTCAGCAGGCGGTGCAGCTGCGATCTGAGGAATGACGCTGTATACGAAAACTCTCTCGTCGATCTCTATACAGGGCAGCAGTGTATTATTTCAAAGTTACGTAGTTATTTCTCTATGTTAATTGATGCCAACTTAGCTGCTTTAAAGCTATATCATTTTCATGATGGACAGCTACAATTGAAAAAAAAATAAAAATAACAATTAAGCTCCTTTTACTTGCATCAAGCGACCACGTTTTTAAGAAAATATACAAAATTAATTGATTAATATCAATACCAATAATTGATTGTAAATTTAACTTTAATGACATTGCTTTTTGCCGCGTTAGGATGGTTATGAAACAGCTTAAGCGTTATTAGACCCCGCTACGACGGATATACCGCAGAGCTTTTGAAAGTAGGGGGCACGCCAGTGCTTAAGACCCTTCAGAAGCTTTTTAATTCCGGAATCGGTGATGGTGCGACACCAAAGGTGAGGAGCAATGGCGTGGTGGTGTTCTTCTTCAAGAAAGGTGATTAAACCTTTTCCCTCTCTATTCAACCTATCGCAGTCCACTGTTGGACATTGGTCTCATTTTGCGCCAGATATTCCGGTCCTCCGTTTTTCTCATCCAGACTCCACCAGCGACTTTTCGCAAGTTGTCGGTCCATCGGGCCGGAGGGCGTCCTACGTTACGCTTGCCAAGACGCGGTCTCCGCTCCAGAACTCGTCTGCTCCAACGGCCATCGGTTCTGCGACATCATTACCCACTGCCACTTCAGTTCGCTAATCTGGCGAACTATGCCGGTAATTTTAGTTCTTTTGCGGATAACATCATTTCTGATTTTATGTATAAGAGTCTCCCAACATAGCACGCTCCATCGCTCGTTGAGTAACTTTGAATTTCTGAACCAATCCGCAGTCAGTGTCCATGTCTCATCTGCGTATGTTGGTATGGGTAGGACGTATTTCTCAAAGACTTTTGTCCTTAAGCGTTGCGGAATCGTCGACGTGAAGATCTGATGTAACTTGCCTGATGCCGCCCAGCCCAAATGAATCCTCCTACTAGCTTCCCTTCCGAAATTGTGCCGGTCAAGTTTTAGCCCAAGTAAACTTATTCTTGGACAATCTGGAGAAGGACGCCACCGACGCTTATCAGAAACGCTACCGGTCTATAATTTTCAAGAGAGCTTTATCACCCTTCTTAAAGAACGCTTGTGGACCACGCTTCCAGTGTAGTTCCCAGGTAGATGACGGCATTAAAAGAGCTCACCTAATGTCCTAAGGATGGGTTGTCCACCGGTGTTTAGGAGTTCTGTCGTAATACCGTCATCCCACGGGGCCCTTTCATTTCTCAGTTGCTTCAGTGCTGCACTAATTTCGCTAACGTCAACATCCGGCATATCCTACGTACAATGGTGCCTTAGTAGGGCACGTAGATCTTCGCTGTCTTCGGTCTGTACTGATGAGCGCTCGACAAATCCATAGAATTTCTCAACCTCTTCCAGGATCTGTTGGCGTAATGTGAGTAGTTGGCCATCTGCTATATTAAGCTTCACCAGAATGCTCCTTCCAAGTGGTTTTTGGAAAACTTTGGGCCCCCTGTTCTCCTTAATAAGGTCCTTAATTAACCTTGTATTGAAATAGTAGAATTCTCTGCGAACGAGTTTTCGTATCCGCTTGGAGAGAGCCTAATATTCCGGGTATGATAAGTTAAAGTCAAAATTCATTTATTTAAATTAGGCTTACAAAAAGCACTTATGAACGACAAAAATATACAAAAATTACATTACAAAAAAACAAATTTATTTCTTTGAACTGTTCTTTAAGAGAGTCACGTGGTCTAAGGTTGTAGATAAAAGCTCTTTTTGTAGCACAAATATTGTATCAATGTCGGCAGCCGTACCCCACAACGGTAGACCATACGACATTACATTATAAAAATGACTAAAATAAACTAATCTTGCCGTTTTTACATCTGTTACGAGTTATCTTAGATATTAAAAGCTTATTGAAGAATTAACGACCCATTACGATATTGTGCCACATCTTCAAGTTATTCTCCAGAGTCATTATGATCCGTCTCGCGCATATGTTTGACGATTTCCAGCCCTCCGAACAAGCCGGGTTCCTCAAAGGCTTCAGCACCATAGACTACATATTACATACGCTGTGGCAGGTTATACAGAAGAGCGGAGAGTATAACTGACCATTATGTGGCGTTTGTGGACTATGAGAAAGCCTTCGATTCGATCGAGACTTGGGCTGTGTTTCATTCCCTCCAACGGTGCCTGACTTGACTACTGCTATATCGAATTGTTGAGATGTTTGTACGAGAGCGCTACTATGTCAGGCCGAGTACATGAAGAGCTTACCATTGGCTTATCATTGGCACCGAGGAGTAAGACAAGGAGATGTAATATCTCTGAAACTGATCACAGCTGCGTAAAAAGTTGCAGCTTTGTCCAAATGTCAATCAATTTGAGGACCTATTATATAAATTAGTGAAATAATATAGGATGATAAAGGTAAAAATAAATAAAAGAGGGGGCGGCATTTCTAAATTTTTGCCCCACCCAAAAAAAATTGAAGATCCGGCGCTGCAAACCAGTTCCATCTGCAACTCTGTGCCTGAATTTTCTATGGATAAGTTTGCTCTGTTCGCTCCAAGCACTCCGATGGTCTACATTAAAACGTTAAGGCCCCAATCGCGCTTATTTCAAATTGCGGTAATAGGTTCGCAATTGTGTAAAATTTTGCACTCATTCGTTCTGATTTATGGTAGATTTGATTGGTAACACCATGAGATAATACATTTTACTAATTAATAAATAAATTAATATCCACTGACATTCACGCAACGCCATCTAATCCTTATTCGAATATTGTTCTTTGATGTTAAACAACGGATACATATAAGTTTTTTTTGTAAATACATAGAAGGTGAAAGAATAAACATTTATTGACCATTTTTTAAAAACCGTATTGACTAATAGTAGCTTAACAACAACAAAGACTATAAAAAAACAACACATATTATACATAGAAAACGCCCATACCAATACAAACATACGTGTTCATGCACACAAATGTGTGTACTGACCGGGAACCGAACCCGGAACCCTTGGTGTATGAGCTTAAATTGGTTGAGCAATTACACCACGGTCATCAAATTACTAGACGATATTACTTAATAATAATATCAATTATTGACCGCCAATGACGCCTTACGGTGAAGGAAAACATCGTGAGGAAACCTGCGCACGCCTGCCAAGAGATTCAAAGGTTGTGCGTGAAGTCGTCGAACCCGCACTGGGCCTGCGTGCACGACTAAGGCCTAATCACCCTATACAGGTAGGTATAGTCGTGCCCCTCGGTGGGACGTTTAATAAGCTGATGATTAATGACGCCTTAAGGCGCCAGACACAATATATTTTCTATTGTGTCGGGATTTTTACAGTTGGATCGTAAAGTATTGTAATCGTGATGTAATGTTTATCAAATTCGGTAATCTCCACCACCCGCAATAAAATAACAAACCATATTTTTATAAAAGCGCATCTTTTTATGTGTCGTTTCATAGATCGCTTTTGTTTATTTGCATATTGTATTATTAAATACATTGAAATCAATAAATATGAGGTCAATTGATGATAGTGAGTATTGACGTCACATATCACTATTCTCATAAAAAATATATGGAATTAATCCTTTTTGACAGTTCATAAAAAGTATGTCAACGATTAGTGGTGTCAAATACCGAATTAGTGGGATTGAGGACCAGATATCATGTTAACTTCCCCTTTGTCGAGTTGGGAAAGTATTTTAATCTGATTGATGCACTAGGCCGGCGGCGGGATCGTTTGCTTTTATGAAATGGCTGCCATTTCACGGATTGCATAATCGTTTGAAATAAGTGCGCCTGGTCCTGTTGCGACTTATTTAGTGCCATTATTATGTTACTTGGCGGTGTTTTGCGATTAAATTTTATTAAAAGAAAGAAAGAAAGGAATTACATTTATTTAACCACAAAATATTTTCTATTGTCTGGGTTCAATGTGTTAGATTTGTAAGAGAACTAAAGTTACCGACGTAGCCCGCCGGATCAGCAAGTTAAAGTGGCTGTTGGAGCAGACGATTTCTGGAGTGGAGACCGCGTCTTGGCAAGCGTAGCGTAGGACGCCCTCTGGCCCGATGGACCGACGACTTGCGAAAGGTCGCTGATGGAGGAAGGAATAAAAAAAGCCGGGATTTGTGGCGTAAAATGGGGGAGACCTATGTCCAACAATGGAATGCGATAGGTTGAAGAGAGAGAAGTTAATTTAATGAAATGACTATTAGTGTCTACCTGTGATTGGTTGGATTATCTACTTATTTTGACGTTCAGCTGTTTATTTTCCCGAAATGAAACTTCCGCATTTGGTTACGAGTCTTTACTGCGGAAAAAGGTAAAAACATCTTTGATGCAATTTTGTATGCATAAAATACTATTGGTTTTTCTGAGCAATATTGAAATTGTTTGTGCGCATCTAAACAATACGCCGCAGGCGCAGGTATAACGCGTGACCGGCGCAGCGCATCTATTTATTGTTTCTTATGTAATGTTCGCTGTAATGGGTAGAAATGATTTCAAATTCCAACGCAATATTCATATCCAGTGCACTGCAAGCTAGGTTTTTTTAAATAAAAAACAAATAAAGATATTTTAATTTCTTTAGTATGAAACATCTATTACAACTCGTTCATAGGCCTTCCCAGAGGTTAAATAGTTCGTCTCGATTATTATCTTAGAATACAGTCTTGAACACTAATCCAATGTACCCGCGTGAAGGGTTGCAGCTCATTTTTTTCATCACCATATTGTATGGGAAGACGTATACGGCCGTTCATTTGGTGTATAGATTGATTGTTATTAATATTGTGTAAATCTTATGGAGGGACCTGAAAAAATATTCCATTCGTTGTTATACTGGAGATCTTAAATACAATTGGCTGACGCATACTACCTTAGTCTGCCTCTGACCACGGTCATTGCCAAGTTGCCGCAACGTCCAGTTCAAAATCTTGCCCTTAAGGGTTGGCTGTTAAATTGATAACTGCAAATACTTGAGGTTTAATAATTGATTCCAAATACTTAAGTGTGTCTGTGGCTCACTGGCGTAGACTGTTGCTTTCCGAACTGGAGGGCGCAGGTTAAAATCCCGCCACATATTTTCGAAATTATGTGAACGTTTATCCGACGCTCTTTCGGTGTAGGAAAATATCGTGAGGAAACCGGCTTACGAAGAAATTCAAAGGTGCAAAAAATTCAAAATTCATCGTGCGTGAAGTCATCTAATCCGCACTGGGCCCGCGTGGACGACTAAGGCCTATACACCCTATACGAGTAGGCTCGTGCCCCTCGGTGAGGACATATAATGAGCTGATAATAACGATTAAGACCACTAAGAAACTATAAAGTTTTGAACATAATGACACGTTGAACTTGTCTGCTCCAACTAAGTTGAGTGGTAGAAAACACCAATATGATTACGTCCGCTTTTGATATATAATGCAGGAACATTAATAAGAGATTTCACTGGCGTGACAGAGCTGTGGATTTTGTAGGAATAAAGTGGGATTACAAAGATGACCCCGGCTAGATGTGGCCTGGGTATCGGGCACCTTACATACATTCCGCGGACTGGCCGCACGATCTGTCCCGCCAATAACTCTGATAATTGACGTCAGCCACCCAGTGCGGCGGGACAGCGTAAAACCGCATAAGAACAGTTTTGATATTTATAGTCTAGCCCCAAACTAAGCGTCTAGTCTAATATGTGTACTAAAAACAACGGATAAACGTACCTATAAACTTGTTTTTTGTAAATGAATACACATTATACATAGAAACACTCATGCAAACACAAACACACATGCCCATGCACACAAATGTTTGTTCTGCCCGCGAGAACCCGGAATCCTTGGTGTTATAGCCGACATCTTTACCATTACAACACGTGGTTCGTCTGATATTGATATGTTGGAAAACATCATTCATAGGCCGAGTGTGAAGTTAAATGGATACATGTGTCTGTCATATACCTGTGATTTTTTGAAATATCGCCATACACAGCGCCATCTCTAACTTCATAGGTGCAAATGGGTCAACTCGGCCTGAGTAATCTAGAAACCGGCGTGACATAACGTTGCCTTTCAGCACTTTGCATTTTATTTTTAAAAAGTTTTAAAAACTAACGACTCCAGTCTTTAGTATGTTTAAACTTCTGAGGAAATATCCATAAATCGAACTTACGAAGTAACATCACAACAATTAATGTACGCATCTTTTAAGGACTTCATATTAAATAAAATCTTAAGTTGACAGCATGTACTGACATAATCTGACACAAATATATATACGGTCAGTATTATACATATTTCTGACTTATGTCTTTGTGCGCACAAACCGAGACAGCGCCGGCCGTCTCGATAACTCGTCGGTCGCGTGCGGTGACTTCTCTATGATAATTTAATTGTTGTGCGTGCACTATGAAGTATACTTTAGTGTTGTAACAGAAGATCACGGGGTATTGTGTACGTTGTTTAATTCAATTAGATAAAGGCTTTGTTTGAAGTTTGTTTCTGAGTTTTCAGGTTATCTATTGACGACCCTTCTGGTGTAATGGTTGAGACGTTGGCTGTTATACCAAGGGTATCGGGTTCGGTCCCCGGGCAGTACAAACATTTGTGTGCATGCACATGTTTGTTTGTATTGGTCTGGGTGTTTTCTATGTATAAATGTATGTATTTAAATATATATATAAGGATGTATATCCCTTGTTTAGTACCAATACAGACTTCATGCTTAACTTGGTGCAAAAAGGCGCTGTACGAAAGTCAGTGGATCTTTATTTTTTAACTTGTGGTGACCACTTCCTTTACTGTTTCACGAGAACTATTTGAGAGATTTTTGAAATCGCCTCATAGTTCCAATCTAACACACCCCGTGCTTCAAACTAAAATTAAACTCTCCCCTTTAACCAATCACAGTCCACTGAAGAATGTGGGAGGCAGATATCCCGATATCTGCCTCCCACATTCTTCGCCAGATATCTCGGACCTCTGCTTTGCTCGACCATCTTGTTTCGCTACCGTAAGTCATAGACTTGCACATTCTGGTCATACCTTGGTCTTTCGGAATCTGAGATATTTAGGATATTAGGTATTTTGAGTATATATCTGATTAAGGAATTGTTTTTATTTTTTATCTTTTAATGTACAGAAAAGTCAAAACGCTTACCTGATGGTAAGTGACACGCCTGACCATGACAGAGCGGCATTGAAGGCGACCAACAACTGATAGACAGTTATGATTCTCCGTCAATGCCGTACTGCGCTCAACACCCGAGGCAACAAATGTTAGGTCTCTTATACCCGGTCATTTCACTAGCTACAGTACTTAAAAGTGCATAGAACTCCTGTTTCACAGGACGATATCTGACATTGCGGTGGTTCCTACCTAGACGACTCAGTATCGAGTCTACCACCTAGTGATGTTGTAACTAACAGGAAAACTTAAATGAGCAAAGTTTTATTTACATCAAGTAGAGTACCTACTTTTACAGCCTACTCTTGAATATTTTATTGCGTCCAATCAACTATGCGTTTTATAATATTATCCAACAAGATGCGATGTATAGCTTCAGGGCGTTTGGTCCGCATAACGCGGCCAGATTAAAATCTTACTGCAGATAACTTCTCATGAAAAGTGAGTGCATCAAACATAATTGATGGATACAAGACTCAGTGTGTTCATTGTGAATAAATACTAGAGAGAACTAAAGTTATTATTATAACTTAGTGGATCTGCAAGTTATAGTGGCAGTAGACTGGGCATGTATGTCGCAGGACCGATGGCTTTTGGAGCAGATGAGTTCTGGATATAAGGCGTGAGAAGACCTCCGGCTTGATGTCTTCTCTAGGTGGACTGCAAGAGGTCGAAGGTTAGTCGTAGTTAGTGTAAGTATGATTTAATTCGTAAAAGAACTAAAGTTACCGACATAGCCCGCCGGATCAGCAAGTTGAAGTGGCAGTGGGCTGGTCACGTATGTCGCAGAACCGATGGCCGTTGGAGCAGACGAGTTCTGGAGTGGAGACCGCGTCTTGGCAAGCGTAGCGTAGGAACCCCCGATGGACCGACGACTTGCGAAAGGTCGCTGGTGGAAGCTGGATGAGAAAGGCGGAGGACCGGGATGTCTGGCGCAAAATGGGGGAGACCTATGTCAGCAGTGGACTGCAATAGGTTGAAGAGAGAGAGAGTATGTCTGTGTATTGTTTAATTTAACTCACTTTGAATTTTCCAAGGCCAAGGTGTTAGTATGAGGGTCATCATCAGTTCATTTGCCTTCCTCATCGAGGCGCACGAGCCTACCTGTGAAACCCTTCACGTATACGCCGTAGTCGTCCACGTGGGCCCAGTGCAGATGGGCCAATTCAGGCCCAAACTTTAAATCAATTCGCAGGTGTGCGCAGGTTCCCTCATGATGTTATCATTCAGGGTAATAGCGTCGGATAACGATCATTTCGAAAAGACATTTATACGTAGCGGGGTTTGAACCTGCGCCTTGGTTCAAATCCAGATCGGAAGCCAACAGTCCATACTAATAAGCCTCGGACGGTTACAGGGTATATTACTTCATCCAGCACAGCTGGACTTAAGGCCTCCACACCGCACTATCGACTATGTCATAATTTCCACTCTTCGCTGATAGGTTGGAGATATTAGTACTAAAGAGAGTTGAATTCTACGTAATCTGCCTTCAACACAAACATTAAGAAAATGTATACTTTCAAGTTATAGAAACCTTAAAAAAATAATATTGAAATCATAAATTGTAATAGATAAATTAATATAGGTACTATGGAAGCGATTCACAATCGTTATCAAAAATTGATATACCATTCATCATCAGCTCATTAAACGTCCCCTCCCAGGGGCACGAGTCTACCCGTATAGGGTGATTAGGCCTTAGTCGTCCACGCGGGCACCGTGCGGATTGGACGACTTCACACACTACCTTCGAATCTCTTCGCAGGCGTGCATGAAGGTTTCCTCACGATGTTTTCCTTCACTGTAGGAGCGTCGGATAACGTATACATACATATTTTCGAAAATTCGAAAACACATTGGTACGTGTCGGGATTTGAACCTCAGCCCTCCCGGTAGGAAGGCGACAGTCCACACCATTGAGCCACCGACGCTCTATTAATATATTCTATTGATATACTTGCTGGTCAATTATGAAGAGCAGAGACAAGTTTTCACCAGTCATCTCTAGACTTTGTCCTTTAATAAATGTCACCATATATGGCACACCATGATAGCCCAATTCGAGACCCTGACTATTCCGATTAAATAAATATATTGTACATTCAAATAAGGTCTTCATTAAAAAGCAAACGTTGTGAGGTTAGTTTCTTGTGTCCAGTATAGTCAATTGCAATTTGATTGTGTCAATATAACGAATGTGATCGTTAAAACGATGTTTTGTATTTTATTAAGTATTTTATTGAAATATGAGAACGGCCTATTTATAAGTTTGGAAGCCCTCAGGCCATGAAAATTACAATACTTTGTTTGTCATAATGGGTTTAATCCCCCCATCGGAATACACATTTGTGTGGGTTAATTAATACACTTGATCAGGGTGATGTTTATAATTACAGAGGTATTTTAAATCTAATAAAGTTGCTTCATTACCAAAAAAGTTACATTCTGCTTTATTTTGTCAATAGTTTTGAATTATGGTATTTTTTAAGTCATCAAGTGGACGTGAAGTTCACTCGGCTTATGATAAGTTCAAAATATTTGACATTAAAATAAAAAATGTTCAATGAATTATTATTTTTCATCATTGAATTCTTGCTCATTGATTTAAGACGATTATAAAAATATATTTCAAAGTAGTCAGATATAAATATTGTCCTAACTGCATCAACTCGTCGTAAACCCTTGTAATTGCTAGTTGCACTTGTCACGAAAGTCACCTTTGATTGCAACCATAGTCAAATTTATTCCCTAAAACGTTCAGATCGGACATTTAAGTCTGTTACGTTACTGATTTACCATTATAATGGTAGAAACACACAAAGTTGCGAATCATGTTTATTATATGACCGGCAAAGGGCACGAGATCATTTGAATTGAGCCACATAATCGCTCCGAGGTACAATGCAATTTATCTTGTAAGACAAAACGAAATTCAAGCTTGCACTTTTGCGCTTAAGTGCGCTTTGATACCATATATATAAATATACTTAATTCAATGTTTAATGCATAATCTTCATGATGGGATTAGAAATAAGTTTTTAATTCGATTTCTTAAATACGGCATTGTAAGTTTAGAATGTAACATACGGTAAAACTAAAAGTGATAATTAAATTAACATTCACACTTTTAATCAACTCCTTTTAGGACCTCCATCTCAACCTGAAAGTAAGCCAGAACCTAACAGATCTTACAGAGTCTTACACCGTCAAATCTGGCACTGCGGTGGTACCTACCTAGACGACTCAGTACCAAGTCTAGCATCTAGCTAGACTAAACTAACGAGGTAAGTGGGACACCATTAACTTGTTTACAGGTATGTAGTCACCTGCCACCTATTTGTTAGCTACTTGTTAGTTAACAGGTAGCCTATGAAAAGCCATTAAGCACAAAATTAACTGTTCATTATACAAGATAAATGGTTATATATTTGCTTAACACTATTACGCACTAATTTTCATTATTTATAGCCGACTAAAACACAAATAACTTACTGTAATGAGAATTAAATGACTGTAAACTTTCTGGACAGCAGTAAGGAGTGGTTTTATAATGACATTCTATAATTAATGTAGTAAAAATAAATTAAATATAGTTTATAACTTGCTCCCCAGAAGTGGAACAGAAATAATAATTTGAATATTATATTATTTCCTTTATCTTTGATACCATGATTTATTTGCCGTTTTTCCTTTTATCTCGGCCTGCTACAAGAAATTTCATTGTAAAATGGTGTAAGTTACTTATGTACGGTTTCTAAATATTTGTAAGTATATAATATATACTTGATATACGTATTATGTACGAGAAGAATACATAGTTTATCACTATTTGTACTAGCTTTAAGTATTTGAGCATTAAAATCTTAATAAAAAGCTGAAGTATACTTTGCGTAGGTATATTTATTTTAGTTCAGTCTCTGTGCCGTGAACGTATGTGTCAGGCGCGACGATATTTAACCAAGATGTAAATTTCTAGAAATTAGAAGACGGTCGTTTTTCAAATAACAAATTTGTCTGGCTCATAACAAATCATATCTCATCGGACCCCATTAGGCCGTGTAATTACTTGGCTATCTCGTGTAAAATATGACGAGACCAATAGCTTGTTTCATCCGGATAGCGCCTTAGATCTCTGATAAGCAAATACATTGTACAACTGTACTCGATGTACATGAGTAGGTTTACCTAATGTAGGATTTTTTTACTAAGTGATAGATTCGATGCTAATTCGTATAGGTAGGTATCAACGAATTGTAGATATCGTCTAGTAACATAGAAATGTTTTGCATTTCTATGTCTTCGCCGACCAATACCGATACAGAATGATGACGCACCTTACGTAGAGTATTCCAATTGGCTAATGGAATTTTTGATGTTTCTAAAATTTGTCTTCTACGCAGGTATGTCAGTGGGTCTTATGAATTGTGTACTCAAACTCAAAATATCTTTATTCAAATAAATATTTTACGGATTCTCATATTTTTTTTTTACTACGACCGGTTCGAAAAGAGTAAGATCTTCGGGAAGAGCCGTCAAGTATCTCGATAGTCACTTTTTTTAAGCATTTTATAGTTTAATCTGTGGTATTGGTTACATACTTTTGACATTACCTAGCACTATTGTATCCAATACACCGAAGTGCCACATATTGTTAACATAGCAGTGCTATGCATTTCTGTGTTTCAGCAGCTGATGAAATCATTGGATTCATCTATCAATCAACTTTAGTCGTCGAACAGCATGGCCATGAGTTGATTGGGTGTATATTTAATTATAAAAATAAAGCTCACGCCTTGGTTCTTGAGGGGTAGGCAGAGATGATGGAACACCATTTTGCGCGGTCTTGACATACTTCCCTAGCTTCATTCACGTCTCTTCAATCAATCTTTTCATACATGCTCTTTTATTCCTTTCCTTTGGGACCCCAGCCTTCTTAAGATATTAAATTATCTGTGATGTAAATTACCTGAAGGACCCATTGCGGAATTGTGGGTGCTAAATATTCGAAGTAATTGGACAAAGACTTGAAGCCGAAGTTGGTAGTCACTCGACTCAAAATTATTTGCAACGATGACGCGATTTTGATAACCTTTATAAAACATTGGGTTAAATGAATCGAGTCAGTTACTTTTATAGTACTACTGACTTTTATTTATAATTAGTGCGTATCTGGAAATATGTTTTTATATCAATCTGTCATATCAATAACATTTTTATTAACAGTATCGTTTATGAATTGCATTCTTATTGTACGAAGTACATGCAATGTGTAAAACATTTACTTAACTCTAAAGTATTTTTTTTAATGTTATAATGTATAGGACGGTCAAGACACCTGATGGTAAGTGATACGCCTGACCATGACAGAGCGGCATTGAAGGAGACCAACAACTGATGACACTTATTCTTCTGTCAATGCCGCACTGCGCCGATACCAGAGACAACAGATGTTAGATCTCTTATACGAATTACGATTTGTTTGCGTTGTTAAATTGCTTGCACTGCATTCAATATTACTCTATTATTATAATAAATCAGTGTACAAACAGCACTCATGGAGTTTGGTTAATTCAACACACCTTACTTTTTCCACTTATTGTACTGTACTGATGGTCCCGAACACTTCTTGTTAGTTACGAACGTAGCATTTTAATAATACATAAAGGATTTTTTTAAATGAAAATAGCTCGTCAACCCTTTGAACACCGGGATCCAGACACCTCAACCAATATTGAATGGTACAACAAGCCGTTAGTTTCGGAAACTACAGTGTAGTAGTCTTTGATAGTAACGACCCAATCATACTTTCATTATTTTTATGGTAAGGGATATGCTCCACAGTGCAACTTTACAGGCTACTTGTTTGATTGACTAATTGTCAGAATTCTTTTCAATTATCAGTCAGAATGTGAGCGTCGGTGGCTCGTGGTGTGGACTGCCGCCTTCCTACCGGGAGGGCTGAGGTTCAAATCCCGACACGTACCAATGTATTTTCGAATTTTCGAAAATATATGTACGTTATCCGACGCTCTTACGGTGAAGGAAAACATCGTGAGGAAACCTTCATGCACGACTGCGAAGAGATTCGAAGGTTGTGTGTGAAGTCGTCCAATCCGCACTGGGCCCGCGTGGACGATTAAGGCCTAATCACCCTATACGGGTAGGCTCGTGCCCCTCGGTGGGGACGTTTAATGAGCTGATGATGATATCGCAAGCTGAAAAATATCTAAAGTAAAACCAAGTGTCGCATTCGATCCAATTAATGACATAATTCTCTCTCCAATTACATAGGTAAATTAGTTAGACTTTATAACTAATAGACTATTTCCTGTAAAAATTATTAAAACACTATATATAGAGATCACAAACGTGATGTTAATCTTTATAATTAAAGGTTGTCTGAAACAAATTAATGACATTTAAGTGACAATTTACTGTTTGGTTGAAGCTATTTTTAAAATACTCGTCTAACTACTCAAAAGGAGCTAGTTTTAAAAATATATCGAGTCCATATCTACTGGCGATATTTTTCATAAAAATGTTAAATAAATAATAGTAAATAGATATCCACTGATATTCACACAACGCCATCTTCAAGTTCATCGAGGTTCTACATTGCGCCCATTGCTTTTTAATACTACATTAGACCATCTCACAAGACATTGCCAAAGTCATTGCCTTAAAACATCATATACGCGATGATGTAGTTCTTATTAATACAATTAATGTAGTAGACATTTAGTTAGAAACAAATGACTTGGGAATTAGTAGGTACAAAACAAAACAATATCCTAATATAAATGAATCTTCAAATGGCCTACGAGTAAAAATAGAAATAACAAACACGCACAAAAGTGACAATTGTGAAAAAAATAAATCGCTGATTCAATCATCTCTTATTGATTGAACCCACACTGGACCCGTGACTAAGGCCTTAGATACAGCTATACGGGAAGGCTCGTGCCCCTCGGTGGGGACGTATAATAAGTTGGTGATGACATGAACCATTCTCTCAGTTTGATCACGAGTGCATACTGTGTAGGCCTTCTAAATGTAATCCTTAATTGATGTTAAGGATTATGTTTAGATCAAAGATCAAACTGACTCAAATAACAAGCCAGAGCGTAAAGCCTTTAAACAAATTGTCCAGTGAAAACCGTGTTTAGCTCGTACCGCTTAAACTTCTTTGTCTCTGTTTCCCATTTCCGATGGATTCGACCTTCAGTTTTATAGCTTCAAATTGTGGACTCAGAAATAGGGGGGCGGCGCTCAATCGCAATCTAACATAAACGATTATCTAGTATTTGGGGTGGGGATTAAGTGACAGAACATTAGCGTGTGGCGCTAGGGGGTCACATAGTAGTAGTCAAGTTAAGAAGTCCTAAGGTATTTTGTTAATGTACGTTAGTATAGTACTTAAAAATAGCTCATGACCCTACCCCTGGATCCGCCGTTGGTGTGGCGTCGTCTACACATATAAATAAATTTGGAGTGCCTGTTATATTAAAATAATCGTATTATACTACTTATATATGAATATTATTTACGGCACAGACACCAAAATCATCATAGCTCATTAAATGTCCTCACCGAGAGGCAGAAGTTTACCCATGGCGTATACGTATAGGTCTTAGTCGTCCACGCGGGACGCAGTGCACATTGGGCCGACTTCACGCACAATCCTTATCTCTTCACAGGGTGCGCTAGTTTCTCACGATGTTTTCCTTCGCCGTAAGAGCGTCAGATAATGTACATATAATTTCGACAATTCGAAACACATTGGTACGTAGCGGGATTTGAACCTGCGCCTCCCAATCGGAAGCCAACAGTCTACACCATTGAGCCACCGACTTTAGTAAAATTTAAAAGAGCATAGTAATTCTCTTGTGACTTGTAGCATCCCATAATCTGCGCAGCTGAGCTCATTGGTGTCAGTTAATGGTTTGCTAACGGGTCACCAAATTAATATTGTGTTTCTTATTGTTTAGTCCACCTGTTCTATTTGATGAAAATATAGCAGGGCAAGTATCGATTGTAACTATTAATTTTATACCGCATTTCTTGGCCCTTTGGTATTGCAAGTGTACATTGGCGTTATGCAATCAGATGAGCCGTTAGCTCGTTTGCCCGCTATTTCATTAAAAAAATGGTGTAATTATCATTAAATGTTATCATCATTATTCTGTTCTCCTCATCTTGTGTTATTATAATGTTTCTTTATATTTCTCTTTCATTTTATGTTATTCTTTCATTAAAATGAAAAGCGTTCATATCAATTACGACTTTTGCAATACTGAAAGTTCAATATCGAACATGAATGACTGGGTTCATTAACTAGAAGTGCTATTGTAGTTTTTGCAATCGTTGTATTTTGTAGTTGGTGTACCGTTAACTCGGGCATTTCTTGAAATGTCCAGGCATTCAGTGATCCACTGGAATGGTATCACTGATGTACATCTAGCAATTGTGCAAAAAACATCTACCTAAATACGTCATATAAAACTTAAAAAGGTCGGTGGATCAGCGAGAACTAGGTGTACTACTACGAGTAGACGGTACACTGGGCACTGAGTCGACTAAGTAGGAACTACCGTAGTGCCAGATATCGTTCCATGTAGTAGGAGAGTTTTGCGATCCTATGTTTGGGTTTTTGGGCACTGTAGCTAGTAAAATTACCGGGCATAAGAGACCTAACATCTGTCGTCTTGGGTGACGGGCGCAGGGCAGTCATCAGCTCATTATAAGTCCCCATCGAGAAGCACACGCCTACCCGTATGGGGGTGTATCTAAGGCCTCTGTCGTCGATGCGGCCAGTGCGATTAGGTCGAATTCACGTACACCCTTTGAATTATTTCGTAGGAGTGCGCAGGCTTCCTCACGATGTTTTCATTCACCATAAGAGCGTCAGATAAACGTAAATATAATTTAGAAAACACATTGGTACATGGCGGGATTTTAACCTGCACTCTCCAGACCGGAAGGAACAGTCCACACCAAAGGGGCGCAGGGTACTGCTGACGAAAAATAATGATTATTTTGTTATTAATTTTCTTTAACACTCTGTCATGGTCAGGCGTATCATTTACCACTAGGTGAGCGTACTGACCGTCCGTTCACTTAAAATAACACCAAAAGAACAACTTTTTAAGCACTGGTCTTCGAAATGCTGGGTACTTCAAAAAGGTCCAATTTGACATCAGCTGGTGGCAAACATTTTAAATATATGTTATTATGTAGATTGAATGGTGTTTCCCAACACTTGAACATGAATGGGTAGGCATAATGAGAGTGTACATAAATAAGACAAGGACAGTAACTACTTGATGGCAACCATTGATCTCTTCAGGATTTTGGGTACAGCCTTCTCGAAGAATAAAGTGCAATGGGAAAATGCTTCTTTTTTACGTAAAAAAGTATGTTTGTTCGTAAAAAAGTGTGTAATGTAAATTCACTGCTTAAACAGAACATAGGATGTACTAGGTCCGTGAGGTTGGTTTCGGCACTTAGTTCGTGCAGAGGATCATTTTGCGTGAGCCATGGTAGCCTGCTGGTCACTCCAGCCAGCCCACCTACCTCCAAAAGCAGATAATCTTCCAGGTCTTCTCAGGGCGTCCGCAAAAGTGTTACCGGTGAGCCGATAGTTTCCTTGCGATGCCTCCATAAGATGTTATTATGTATTGCAATGATAAAAATGTAAATTAGGGCGATATGGATGCAGGTCTGCTTGAAGATATCAATAGTGTGATTCAGTCCAGAGTCGGTGTTAAAGGTGAGCACGCATTGCGCTTGCGCAACTTTTAGGACTTCCGTACGATAGTGTTGTATCTACTACTGATAATTAATAATCGATAAAATATTAACCGTGTCATCGTATTTAATTTTGAAGATGTTGTTACGCAGATGTCAATAAATGTAAATGTGAATGTGATATAGGTATTCATTTAATTACCCATTGTTGGGTAGAAGCCTTTCCACATACAATGGTTGTAACCTACCACACACAGGCTCAATCGGAATTTCACACGTCATATGTTCCCACCGAGGGGCATGAGCCTACCCGTAAAGAATGTACAGGCTTAGTTTGTCAACGCGGGCCCAGAGTGGATTGGCCGACTTCGCGCACAACCTTTGAATCTCTGCGTAGGCGTGTGCAGGTTTCCTCACGATGTTTTCCTTTCCCGTACGAGCGTCGAGAAACGTACTTATAACTTCGCAAATTCGAAAAGACACTGGTACGTGACGGGATTTGAAGCTGCACCCTCCAGGTTGGCAACACAGCAATGAGCCACCGACGACTAAAGTATATCGATAAAATTCAACAGCACTATGGCCCGGGCGCGCCGTATCTGACCTCATATCAAGTAAGTTCTGTATCTGGGCTGCTAAATATTTAAACCCTGGACTCGGGACGTGTTTGCGCAGATTTATCTTACATATTTTGTAAAATGTTCACCCTATTTCAGCTTGTTTTCTTATCAAATACAACTTGTTGATTGAAAATTATTTGGCAGTGCACGTTGTTGCATGATTTCGCTGCGCTCGAGGTTTTCACAATACTGATAATGTTATATTTAATAGATTCAGTTCTATCTTTATGTTCTGTGTAATAAAAAATAATAATGTCATCCCCGTTACGAACTATGAAAAGGGAGGCAGTCGGCAAAAACACGGCTCATCTTCACACTATAATGAAATAAGTTTTAAAATTAAAAGTGACTATTCCATTCTGAAAGCGCCCCCAGTTTGTTTTTACATTTGTGAACTAATTTGAATCGTACTACCAAGACATAAAGATACATTTCGTGTGAGCTGTAGTGGCTATTTGTATTTTTACTGTTCGTCTTAATATTTCAATTATCTTCATTGCTTTTATTTAACGCATTTTTAATATGAGCCGTGTTTTTCTATTGATCTTTAAAGCTAAATCTTCATGGCATTATGATCGCTTCGTATTCATACCCTTTTCGAAAAATGTTAATCCGATCATCAAATTAAGTCCTTAGGCTTTATCTTGTACATGTGAATGTAAATATACCTCCATGTTGGCTTTTTTATTCGTGGCTTACAATAATATGAATAAGCAAAACAAAAATAGGTAAGCTTATGGTAGGAGTCTACCGTAACCTTACCTATTTTTTTTCATAAATAATATGTTAACTCCAAATAACTTTTATAATTATGATTAAAACTCAATATATGTGGGTTTCCCGCGCATTGTAGGGCTTATGTCTTCACAAACAGCATGGCTGTGGGGAGATTGGAAATAATCCACCATGGTGGTGTACACGATCTTGCATATATAGTTGCCAGAATTAAAAGCAAGACGTGCTTTTCGAAGCATGGCACCATTTTAATTTTTGGTAATACATTCCAATAGTTGCTTGATTTGCGCGGTGATCAGTAGAATTCGAGTGAATGAATAAAGTTTTAAAATGATAAAAATATTTATTTTCGCAACACATTAATAATATAATGTACATCCAGCATAACATAATAAAATTGAAGGAAGTTTGTACATACACTGAGGGGTGAATATAATTGTTTATACATTATAAACACTTGTTGACGAAAATAAACCAAACGCATATTTCTCAAATATTAAACTCTGCTTGTGAAAAGTTTAATATTTTAATATTAATTTGATATTGATCGCCACATATTACCAAATTTAAATTTGTCTTTTTAAATCGTTGAGCATATAACTGTTTTATCTTCATGAAAGTTAAACGCCACATGACGTAAAATGACAAATATCATTTACAAATGCTACAAACTACAAGATATTAATTTAACTTTTATGGTTATAAAAAACCAATAGGTATTTCTCAACGAAGCATAGCGGTACAATGCACTACTATGCAATATGAAAATGTGTGACTGCATAAATAGAAATAAAAAAGCCTAAAAGGCAAGTCTGAAAACTAAAGAATATATGATTAAATATAATATGACATAGAAAACTGTAAAAAATAACAAGTTATTTCAGTTTGTGTGAGAAACAAATTCCTTGAAAGCTTTAAATTAAATAAATATGTAGTCATATAGTCGCCCTCAGCATATGTAGGAATATATTAAATAATCAATATTACTTAAATTATCTCAAAGAGTAGCCATGCATGGCTTCGTCCAAAAATACAGGCATTGCAGAGAATCTTCTGCTTTTAGTCTTCTTCTTTTTGTGTTTATCCTCTGGTAGGAAATTCCAGATGATTAAATCCTCGTCAGCGGTGGCAGTTGCTGAAAATAAAATGTGTTTTATTTATTTACGCACACATACGAGTACATGAAAAAATACTTAAAACATGGCAAAGTAAGTACACAGGCACAGCTTATTCATTTTTTTTCCAGCAGACAAAACAAAAGGATAAATACTAAGACGACCATTTGGTGCAATGGTTGAGAATTCAGTTACACTAAGGGTTCCGGTTTGATGCCCGGGCACTCTAAGCATATTTTTACAATATGTACAAAGTACAAATAAGTTTGTTGTATTGGTCTGGTGTTTCTTTGTATAATATGTATGTGTATTTACAAAAAAATACAATGTGGAAAAGACTGCGAAGAAATGCTTTTAATTTGGACCTACACTTTTTTTTCGAACTGACTACTGCTGTGGTCCGTAGATGGCCTTTACAGCTTCACCGAGCAATTGGAGAGCGCAGATGGCTCTCAGCCTTAAGAACCTACACTATTAATTAAATAAGGTTTTACCAAGCTTGGTTCCATCGGGGCTGAAAATCATGGTCCTAACACGATCCAGGCCGCTGCGGCCCTCACCCCAGTGGTCGACCACTGTTTCGGGACCGCTCATCACACCAGGTGTAAGCAGGACTTTTGGTACGACGCAGCTGGATCTGTATAGAGAAAAATATAAAAATAGACTCTAGAACTGTAATGTTTGTGTGAAGATTAAATTCGTGTAATAAAGTAGTCGATTATTACACAAGTATATATATTGACTAGAGCGTAGGTGGCTCAATGGTGTGGACTGTTACCTTCCGATCGGGGGGCGCAGGTTCAATCCACCACGTACCAATGTGATTTCGAATTATCCAAATTATATGTACGTTATCCAACGCTCTACGTAAAGGAAAAATCGTGAGGAAACCTGCGCACGGCTGCGAGATATTCAAAGGTTGTGCGTGAAGTGACCAATCCGTATTGGGCCCGAGTGGACGACTAGGCTTATATACCCTATACGAGTAGGCTCGTGCCCCTCGTGGGGACGTTTAATGAGCTGATGATGATGATCTATTTTGAGTTTGAGTTTAAGTACACGCCGATATCGATATATAGAGATTTCCCTTTGGTAACCTAGCAAGCATTACTAAAATGTTTACCAGCGTTCCACAAGCTGAGCACCAGCTCGCCTCTTGTGGCTGAACAGCATCGCGTCCAAGCTGTACAGGCACTGGCCGAGGCTGGTCTCCTTCACCCTAGCCGAGGGAGCGTCCAGCAGCGCGATCCTCGCGTGGAGACTTGATGTCACGGACCCGATGCCCAGGAGTGCGCTGCGCCATGGATGCCAGGACAGGTCTGTTAAATGGGATTTATTATTAGGGATACTAAGGTTCATAGTTTGTTAGCGTCATCTATATTTCCTGTGAAGAATGCTGAAGTGTAAGGTCGTTAGTTGAGTCAACTAAAACTCGCGTGCAAGTAAATCGACTCAAGCCTCAAGTACGCATAACAAGTAATATAACTAAAAAATGCCTTATTATACCTCTATATAATGTTTTACATAATTAAAGCCTAGTAATTGAGCTTTAAAATGGTGTAAGTTGCATGAAAATCGATTCAGTAGTTAAGTAAAAAAGGTTAATGCTAATGATAATGTAAAAAATGTTGAAAATTCATACAATTTCACAGTATGGGGTTATTGTGTTTAAATGAAACAAAATGTGCGTAAGATAAAAAAAATATTCGTGTCAATATTTGGTATTCCCTCCTCTAGCTATGATCACTGCTCTCATGCGATTCTTCATCGACCTTATCAAATTTTTAATGGATGATTGTGGTATTCGACCCCACTCTTCTACCAACGCAGTCTTGAGCTCATTGATGTTTGTCGGAGCTGGATTCCTCGCTCTAACTTTCCTTTTGAGCTCGTCCCATATGTGCTCAATGGGATTTAAATCGGGGCTGAGCGCTGGCCAATGCATAGTGTGAATTCCAACTTCGTTCAGGAAATCACGTGTGGCCCGAGCAGTGTGACATCGGGCATTGTCATGCATCAAGATGAAATTTTCCCCAATAAAGCCTTGATAAGGGACAACTTGATCCAGTAGAACATTTTCAATGTAACGATCACTGGTCAGACCTCCTCCCCGGCCTCCCCCAGGAACGAAAACAAGGTCCGTTTTGCCTTCTAAGGAAATTCCAGCCCACATCATGCAAGATCCGCCACCATATGCAACGGTTTCCACAAAGCAGCACTGTGAAAACCGTTCACCGGGACGACGGTATACCCGACCTCTCCTGTCGCTGCCATGGAGACACATCCTCGTCTCATCTGTGAACAGGACTGACTGCCATTGCTCTATGCTCCAATCCAAATGTTCTCGAGCAAAGTGAAGGCGTGCTTGACGATGAGCTGTGGTCAACTTCGGGCCTGTAGCGGGTCTTTTCGGAGTAAGGTTAGCTTCTTTCAACCTTCTTCTAACTGTCCACTGACTGACAGTCACCCCGCGAACTTGACGTAGCTCCTGCTGCACATCTACGCCGGTAAGGTGTCGATTTCGGAGAGAGGTCGAGACCAAAAACCGGTCGTCACGCTCCGAGGTGCACCGGCGTCGGCTGGTATTAGGCCTCCGAGTGAAGGCACCAGTCTCTTGAAACCTTCTGTATACTCTCGAGACAGCGGACTGACTCATATTCAAACGACGAGCGACTTCTCGCTGGTTCAACCCTTCTTGCAACAGGGCAACGACTTGAGCGGCTTCTTCAGGTGTTGTATCCATAATTTTCTTCAAATGACGGCTTTAATTTGCAGAGATGTGTTCAGGTCAACGTCTAATGAGCGACTGATAAGAAAAAAACGATTACAGGGGGTTTTATAGGGGGTTGTGTCGCGCAAGTTGTGAATAGAGCGCAGAGCAGTTTACGGGAGGTTGCGTTCAGTTGCATTCTAAGTACAAGTGTTTATTTAAATTACTGATATTATGCTACCATTTGAAAGCCTAATTACTAGGCTTTAATTACGTAAAACATTATATACAGGTAAAATAAGTCATTTTTTTATGCCACTTATTCGATTTACTTGCACGCGAGAGTAGTACGTAAAATTGAATTAAGGTTCGACGCTTTAAAATATTTACCGTTTTTGTTTTGCGGTACAGGGCGCACAGGAAATAATCTTTTTCCAGTTAAGGTGTACTCTGAAGTGGAGTTAGTTTTATTTATAAACTATATCATAGCTTTATGTATAATACAACTTATGGTTCTGACAAAGTTATGTAGCTTATTTTTGCTTTTGGGCTGGTTTTTTCTTCATCTATATTAATAAATATGAAACTGACATTCATACAGCGCCATCTAGCCCCAAGTTAAGCTTGTATTAGGGGTACTAAACAACTGGTAAACATACAGTTTTTTGTAAATACATACATATCATACATAGAAAACACCCAGACTAATACAAACAAACATGTTCATGCACACAAATATATGTACTGCCTGGGGATCGAACCTGGAACCCTTGGTGTAGTAGCCGACGTCTCAACCACTACCCCAAATGGGTCGTCATAATTGTAATCTCACCAAAACATTCTGTAAAAAATCTAGCCAAGTCTCGATGGAGCTGCTTCATCATCATCATTCATCATCATTATAGCCTAATTATGTCCACTGCTGAACGAAGGCCTCCCTTAATGATTTCCACGCGGACCGATCCCTTGCAGTGGACATCCATCTGCTACCCGCCAGATCATCCGTCCATCTGGTTAGGGGTAGGCCTACGCTTCGCTTTCCGTTACGTGGACGCCACTCGAGAACCTGCCACTTCAACTTGCTAATCCTCTGGGCTATGTCGGTCACCCTAGTTCTCCTACGGATATCCTCGTTTCGGATTTTCGCGTAGGGAGACACCTAACATAGCCCTCTCCATAGCACGCTGAGTAACCTTGAGTCTATTCAAGAGGCCCTTAGTGAGCGACCACGTTTCGCTTCCGTATGTCATAACTGGCAACAAACACTGGTCAAAGACCTTCGTCTTGAGACACTGAGGTATTTTGGATGAAAAGATCTGCCTTAACTTCCCGAACGCTGCCCATCCTAATTGGATTCGACGAGAAACCTCCTTCTCGAAATTGGACCTACCCATTTGGACTACCAGTCCCAGGTACACATATTCGTCTACAACTTCGAGGACAGAACTTCCAACTAATATCGGTATAGGTACGACATGGGTATTAGACATGACTTTCGTCTTGTCCATGTTCATTTTAAGACCCACCTGTTGAGAAGCTCTGTCTAGGGTTTCGAGTATAGTGCTTAAATCCTCCATGGATTCTGCCATGACTACTATATCATCGGCAAATCGAAGATGAGTGATGTTAATGGGAAGTATTAGTTCTATTTTGATGATCATGAGTGAGTGAGTGAATGAGTGCACATAGACACTCACGTGTCTATCTGTCGAAAATGCGAAACTTTGCTTTCGCTTAACGTCGGAACTAAATGACCTACAGACTTGAAATTTTGGATTTAAAGTATGTTATTATATCTTACTAGATGACGAAAATTTCAGCGCTCTGATATAATCCAAAAGTTCTCAAATTGGGGCCTGAAAATGCGGCGAAATGGATCCTGTAAAGGATGGTACGGCAGTGTTTGCTGCGCGCTCGACTTGGCGGGGGCATTGCCGTGCCCCTAGATACCATTATGTTTTTTATCTAAATGTATTATATTGATGAGCTTAAAAAATTAGAGACGAATTATTTATACCTACCCGTACAGTCCAATCAGAATTGACACTAGAGATGAGCTCCAAAGAAGGCCAGGACAGCACCAGCACTGTGGAGAGCCGACCGCTGCTGCTGCCACGTAGGCAGTTCAGGGGACACTTTCACCACCATTAGAGCGCCACGCACCACCCTCCGCCAGCTGATGACTCGGGCGTCACGGTCGAATGTCACCATCACGCCTCTGACGCAACCTCTAGGGGCACGAGCATCTTATCTTATTATATTTATTACTAGCTGTGCCATGCTGGTTACTCGCGTTATAAGTTTATATTTTCCCGTGGTAAAACATAACTTATAAACACTCAGTTAACGAGACGCGCGGTCGCCGCGCGGTAAAACATTGCTAGATTTTTCTATAATAATCATAAATATAAATAATCAGAATTTTATATCAGCTACCTGCCAAAAAAAGTCCCGTCCAAATCCGTCCAGCAATTTCAGAGATAACCCAGAACATATATTTTATGCATGATGACAAAAATGGTTATTTTAATATTACAAAACAGACACCCAATTTATTTATATATTAAATAGACTTAGCTGTGACCCGCGTGTGTTTCCTACGGTATAAGATATTCTTCCGCAGTAAAGCGCAGCCTTGTGTGTTTATCCAAGGTTTTATCTAACTATTGAAATTGCTTCGTTAAGTCACGTTAAGGCGCGCAGATCACGCGACTCGCTTATTTTATTTTCTTAATGAAAAGGTTAATTTTCAAATAAAATTCAGATCCAGCGTCCACCTTTAATAAGTTGTCGAGCAATGGGTCAGATGGCGTCCTTCGCTTCGCTTGACAAACGCGGTCTCTGCTAATGATGGCTATGGGTTCTGCGACATTCGTGACCAGCCCACTGTGGCAGTTCAATTCACTAATACGGCGGCATAGATAAACAAT
Source organism: Leucinodes orbonalis (assembly GCA_019425675.1). Lineage (NCBI taxonomy): Eukaryota > Metazoa > Arthropoda > Insecta > Lepidoptera > Crambidae > Leucinodes > Leucinodes orbonalis. The sequence continues at coordinate 49,313 of PQWD01010847.1, forward strand.
AAACTACCAGATCTTATTCGCAAAGTGTCCGCGGCAAAAGTAGGTAGCAGGAGTAGGCTAGGCCGACCTTAAACAGGGGATTTTGGCCCTTCGGTAACTCACAAGACAAACCGCGGTATTGCTCCGATCGAGCTGGCTCATTTGACATTGTCCGGTGAAGCTGTAAAGACCACCTGCGGCCAACAGCGATAAGTCATTCCGAAAAAAAAAAGACTCATTTGCCAAAGCTTGGCTCTACCACATCTGTCAGAATGAAACAAATTATTTATTATCTTAAACTTACGTCACAAAAGAGTTTCCCGTGGGACTCCAGTCGATGGCGGTGATGGAGCAGTACTCGTCGTCGACCTTGAGGCATCGGCAGCAGTTGCCAGTCACCCACTTGCTCAGCAAGTTGTTATGGATCTCCACCATTTTCATGTCTGTTCCTAGCTGGAAGGTACTTTGGTTTAATGACGAGTTACTATGAATTCAATAATGATTTAATGTTCTCCATTGAATATACTTACGATACAAAATGTTGTTTGTATCGATAGTATGTGTTTTGTATGTGTATATATATACTGGTATGAATATTTGTGTATTGTTTATTTAAGTATATGTAGCTTAGGAATTATACATTTATTCATCACAGTTTCTTCATTGTATATTTTATGTTATTATTTTATTTGGTCCTTTCTTTTTAACCGCACCACTTATACTTTCTGTATGACCTTAGGTTAACTAGTAGAGAATGCCATTCAGCATTAAGTTTGCTTCTACACTATTTTATTGGCATTAAGTTCCTTTGTACGCTATTTTATGTGGAATATATTTTTTAAATAAATCAAAAAAATATAAACTTTTTAGGTATGGTGGCTCGTGCTCCTCGGTCGTCCCCAACGTTTATTGAGCTGATTAAATTATGTTAAATACAAATTATGAAATATTCCCAGGGAATCAAACAACGCATCACAAACAAATTTAATCTGGTGATCGACGAGCCGGGTTTCAGGTTCAATCCCCGGGAAGTACAACCACTTGTGTGCATGAACATGTGAACCACCTGTTTGCATTGGTTGTTTTCTATATATAATTTGTATGTAGGTATATACAAAAAAGTAAATAAGTTTATCCGTTGTTTAGTACTCATATTATAGGCTAGATACTTAGTTTGGGGCTAGATGGCAATAAGTCAGTAGATAATATTTATATAATTATATCTGTATCTTATTAAGAGCTTTAATGTATAATTGTATTTTGTTTTGTTTCCTTTAATAATGTTTAAATGTAATTGTTTCTTTGTATTTGTATATAATATTTGCATGCCAAATGTGACTGGCAGTGTATGGTGGAACAAATTTTATGTAATGTGAAACGTATGTATGCAACCCATATTACGCAAATAAATATGATTTGATTTGATTTGTAGTGTGGAAATTAAACAACCGATAAACATACTTTTTTTTGGTAAATACAGGAACATAATAAAAAACGCCTTTACCAATCGAAACAATCATGTTCATATAAATATGTTTGTACTGCACGGGTATAGAAGTCAGAATACTATTTTATACTATGGTACTACACATGGTATTGGTACTTACAGATGAATCACAATTGGTAATCTCATGTTTTTATGTTTTGAAGAATACATACCACTAGTATGTCTCCTCTAGGATCGAACTTGCAACACTGAATGTCGTTCTGTGCGAACCCCTGACTGATAAGGCTCTGGCTTCTCCAGCTCCACTTGTGGTACTTTCTGCCCAACGCCGCCACCAGGATATTGTCATTACTCCAGTCCAGGAGCTCTGGAACTAATTGCAAAACTTTTATTGAGATGATGAACCATGGAAGCCATGGCTTTCTAGGACATATGCCAAACAGATACAGTATGATTTTTATTTAATAAAATAGTATTACTCGTGTGCTCCGTGGTATTACTCGCGGTTCAAAATTTTCTCTCGCAAAACGTAAGCTATGTTTTTATCCAAGGTGTCAGTTTACTATTAAAATCAGTTCGTAAGGCGTGCAGCTAGCGCGACGTGAGCTGGGCGTCACGTGGTAAATTAAAAACTGGTTATTTCAATATAATAAACAGACACTCTTATTGTATTCATATGTCGTGTATAGATAAATAAGTATAATTTTATCGCCTTTTTGTAGGATTTACGAGGTGGCGTGGCGACGAAGTATACTTCCCGGCAACAACACTACGTTTGTTGAATTTCTCTTAAACTGTACGACATTTTTTAAATACGGACTAAAAACGACATTTCAAGAAAAATATTTGCCAAATTAAAATCATTGCGATAGCTTTTGTGACCAAGAAGTATAACACCTTTATTCCACTGTTTTGAAATCAATACTTTCACTTTAGATCCCCCGATTCTGTGCCAGACATCCTAGTACTCCGCTTAACCGATCCAACCTCCACCACCGAACTCTCGCAAGTCGTCGGTCCATCGGGCCAGAGGGCGTCGTACGCTATATCATGACTTTGTTACATCAGTTGAAAACCAATGAAATCGACTTTGGCAGGTCAGGCAGTAGGGAGACGAGTGAAACTAATAGATATAAATATATGTTAGGGTTATCACCCTAGAATTCGCTATTGTACTTATATAAAAATTAGTGACACACATTTTTTTTACAACCAGCCAGTTTGTATGTCCCCTTGATAAAAAAGTTTCATAGGTATTTCACATCATCAGCTCATTAAACGTCCCCACCGAGGGGCACGAGCCTACCGTATAGGGTGATTAGGCCTTAGTCGTCCACGCGGGTCCAGTGCGGGTTGGACGACTTCACACACAACCTTCGAATCTCTTCGCAGGCGTGCATGAAGGTTTCCACGATGTTTCCTTCACCGTAAGAGCGTCAGATAACGTACATATATTTTTCGAAAATTTGAAAATACATTGGTACGTGTCGGGATTTGAACCTCAGCCCTTTTTTTTTCCCGGTAGGAAGGCGACAGTCCACACCACTGAGCCACCGACGCTCTATAGGTATTTACCACTATATTATCGTTATATTTTAGTTTATATTATATTATCTGTGTTACTACATAGTAATACCTTTGATAAAATAATTGATAATAAATTGAAATAGTATATGCAAAAAAAAAAACAAATTATGTGTGTATTAAAACTGTAACGTTTTAAAAATCCTTACATTCCTAGGTCAAATAGTAGCCTGGTTCTTTGGAAGGCATGTGGGGATGTAACCAACTTCAAAATTGACGTTTTTTATTATTACTAATTTTTAACTACTTCGTCTTAGAAGTTTCAATAAAACAATCCTTTAACAACCACGTAGCTTTAAACTAAACAATTTTATGATAGAATCTCACAACAGGAATGTCGCTAGTTATCGTAGCTAGTCCTTAGGCAATACGTTATTCAGTTTATTGTTACACGAATATTTATATAACTATCAATTTATTCAATACGTAATGCACTTTAACACATATACGTAAACATGCGGCTTTATGTCTTGAATAGGATTCAAGATTTAAACACTCATTATAACACTTCATTTACGTCATTATCAAATAAATTACTCTTAAACATTATGAGGATTATAGAAAATTATATGACGTACTAACTTCTAGTAGGTAGGTACTAATTATGGGGTTAAGATAAGTTTAAAAAGTATTTTTTATAACTTTAGGATAGATACAAAGACTTGTCGATTGATTTTCATATTGTACCTATAGATTTCTATTAGACTTATTTATATTAGGTCGTTATTTGCTTAAAAGTTGTCACGAGTTACATACATTTTATCGAAACCTATTACAACTGAGTAAATATATTTAAAACATTTTTTTATATCGTTGGTAGGCAAACGAGTCGACCATTTACCTGATGGTGTGTAATATCATTACTCAAGGACACTCGTTTATCTTAAGGAACTACAAACATCTTAATAGAAGGAAATATGAAATTTACTAGGTGGCAGACTCGGTACTGAGTCATCTAGGTAGGTACCACCACAGTGCCAGATATCTACCTGTATAATTAGAAGTGTTATGCACTTCTGTGTTTCGGGATGGCACTGTAGCTACTAAAAATCCGGGTATATGAGACCCAACATCTATCGCCTCGGGTAAAGGCGCAGTGCGGCATTGATGGAGAATAATCACTGTCTATCAGTTGTTGGTCTCAATGCTCATGTCATGGTCAGGCGTTTTATTTACCATCAGGTGAGCGTTTTGATCGTCCTGCACACTTTGTTATATAAAAAAATGTGCGAAGTTTTAGGATTCGGCCTCACTGACTTGATAAAACACAACATGCAAGTTGTTTGTCGGTTTTCTGTGAAGTCATGGTATCTCCAGTCAAACGAGCATTCTTGCCGAAGCATAGCTAGTTCACATTTAAATACATGTTTCATAGCTATTCAAGTTAGATCATATTGTAAGTATAGGGAAAAATAACTAAAGAAATAATTGCAATCACCATAGGCGTTCATTTAAAACCATCCACATATTTATGTGTAAAAACATACTTAATAACAGTTGTGTGAAGGTAAAAGTGGAATTATCAGAGTAATTGTTATTTATTGTTGTTTTATTTGAAAAAGAATACGAATTAAACAGTTGTTGTGAGTGTATACTTTATAACACCCTGCCTGAAGCAAACAATTAGGTGTAAGTTCTAACGGGTCCGCCTAGCTAACCTTTAGTAATGCTACAATGATGGTAAAACTGCCATCATTACACTACATTATCATTACATTAGTAACGTGATCAATATCGTGATAATTATCTGTATCACATGATTTATCGGCGCATAAAGTCACGCGTTTATCCCTGAAGGGATACTCAGCTACGTTGCAAAAGGCATAGGTAATTAGGTACTAGCATGAATCATTTTAAATAATCTGCTAATATTTTTATGCTTATTTTAGTTATGCTAATATTAAGTATGTAAAATTAAAAAATATTAGCACAACTCATAATTTACAATTAAATGTAATTTTCAATCAAGTATTTGGAACACAAATAATGCTATAAATGGTTAAAGTTTACATATTCCTAAAAATATTTTTACACCAATAAGCCTATCTGTAAAATAAATTGCAAATTTGTATGGTATTATATTCTTAATATAAAGATTATTAAAACTACAACTTTAATTCACACTGCAAAAATATGGAAATCGTAGCCGAAGTACTAAGGCAAGGTTTGGGATACATTTTAAACGGAGTTAATAGTTTTAAACTAGGTTTGTTTGAGTCTATGATTCAAGCAAACATAGTTCATTTTGTTAATAACATCATGAGGTATTAAACGAGGTTCTAGCGCAACTTATATGTAGCAACTCAAATATTAATAGTAAATGCAGTATGACTGTTGTAATAATGGTACATATTCTATATAATCATTTTCTTTTAGAAGATTGACATTTTCGATTATAACAAACAAAATGAGTTTCGCATTGTATTATAGCAATAATATCAAAGAGTGCCTACATAATAAATAACAGAAGCTTGAATTTATCTTGTTTACTTTCAGTGAATTTAAACATTATTTCGTGTTGTCTGGAATTACCTTAGCCCCTCCCATACTTATTTTATAGCCCACCCCAATAATTGTGCAATTGGATACATTCCACAAGAACCTATTTCCTAAAACCACAAACAATCAACAGAAACAAGATTTGTGGAAACAGACACTGAAAAACACGTAAGTACAGATGCCAAACTTAATAATAAAAGTATTTAAGGAGTAGTAAACACGAGTTTTTATCAAACTATAAACGATGTCTATACGATGCAGATAGAGCGTCGGTGGCTCAATCGTGAGAACTGTTGCCCTCCTATTGGGAGGTTCAAATCCCGCCACGTACCAATGTGTTTTCGAATTTTCGAAAAACATATGTACGTTATCCGACGCTCTTACGGTGAAGGAAAACATCGTGAGGAAACCTGCGCACGCCTGCGAAGAGATTCATAGGTTGCGCGTGAAGTCGTCCAACCCGCAACTGCAACACCCTAATACGGGTAGGCTCGTGCCCCTCGGTGGGGACGTTTAATGAGCTGATGATGATAAACTGAGGACGTTTAATGAGCTGATGATGATATATTGATGAGGGTTTAGAATGGGAACACACATACACACAATTAGATCAGTTACAACAAATAAGAACAACCTACATTTTGTTAGTCCTATGCTTGACCTTCACCAATAGTGAAGAGATGGTGTTGCAGATGACGTCTCAACATCAACACCAAATGGTCGTCATTAAAAAACGAATTAAAGAACGTCACAAACCAATTAGTTTGTTGGTAATTTGTCTTCAACTATGACAACCCATTTGATGTAATGTTTAAGATATCGGCTACTTCAACTTCGAATCCCGGGAAGTATAATAATTTGTATGTATGAACATGTCTGTTTGTATCAATATGGTCTGGGTGTGTTCTATGTATTAAACTTATGTATTTACAAAACAAATGTATATAAGTGTGTTTATCAGTTGTTCAGTACGCGTAATATAAGCTCCACGCTTAACTTGGGGCTAGATGACGTGTGAATGTCAATGGATGTTTCGTATTATTATTTAAATCTTGAGACGGACCCTCTGTACAGCTGTTTCTTTGTCATTCAGCTTGTTACTGACAAACCAAAGGTACCGACAACTACTTTCACACCACGTATACACATTTTATCTGATAATCCTGTCTCGATAAGGCGTGTTTGGCTACCCATTGGCAGCCTATTTTAATAAGCAAACGCCTTTGTTGGTACGGCAAAGTTTACTAGCAAGGTAAACATTAACTTAAAGCATTTCGAACTGTATATTTTGGTAATAAAATAATAACAAGCCAATATTTACTTCAGGGCCATTCATCATCATTAGCCCATTATACGTCTCTACCGAGAGGCACGAGCCTACCCGTATAGCGTGTATAGGTCTTAGTCTACGTGGGCCCAGTGCGTGTCGGCCGACTTCACGCCTTACCTTTGAATTTCTTTGTAGGCGTGCGCAGGTTTCCTCACGATGTTCTCCTTCACCATAAGAGCGTTGGATAAACGTTCATATAATCTCAAAAAATCGATATGATATTGCTATGTGGTGGAATTTGAGCTCTCCAAATCGAAAAGCAACAGTCCACACTAATGGGCCACCGATGCTCGATAGGGATATATAATATGAGGGACAGTGTGGTGTTTTCATAGTCTTTATTTCTTCCGCTACTTGGGAAGCTTGCTGGGCTTGCTTTTGAATATAGCTGTGCCCATGGCTTAGAATACTAAGACACTGTAACATAGGCTAGTAACGGGTGACTTGACTTGACGGGATCGCATAGCAGCTAGCTAGGTTTAAGAATGCAACTAATACTATGGTCGTCCATCGTTTAAGTGACTGAAAATTATTCCTGTGTTTTGGAAGGCACGGTAATATGAAATTGAAATATAAATATGTATATATTATACATAGAAAATACCCAAACCAATACAAACAGACATGTTCATGCACACAAATGTATATACCGCCCGGGGATCGAACCCGAAACCCTTGGTGTAATATCCGAGCGGCAGGCACTCAACCAATTACACCACATTGGTCGTCAAATAACAAAGGACAGAGGACTTGATTATTATATAGTTGTACAATTTTGGACATGTTAATATCAAACTTAACGAATAGCGCGTGTGATACTATCTAGCACGACCACGATTATCTTAATTTCAATGTGGTATAAATTCATGAAAAAAAATGATTTTTTGTACTCCAGGTTTGTAAAATTGTACTCTCGTATATTATTATGACATATAGGCCGTGGTCGTGCTAGGAAGTGTTGTTTGTTTGTTTTGGTACGACCACAATGGATGTTGGTGATTGATGAGTATAATTATCTTAACCTTTCAAGCAGCCCAGTACCATAGCATGCTTTGAGTCGGCAGCACTGCAGTGAATTCAATACCATAGTTTGCTTAGTGACGACAAAACGGGTAGATGTTCAAAGTATCTTGCGAGAAATAATATGTGTGATATCAATACACAGTGTTGTATTAAGCGCATACAACTTTATTGACGACAAGTATCTACTTAATATGAGGTTCAAATCCTGACACGTACCAATGTATTTTCGAATTTTCGAAAAATATATGTACGTTATCCGACGCTCTTACGGTGAAGGAAAACATCGTGAGGAAACCTTCATGCACGCCTTCGAAGAGATTCGAAGGTTGTATGTGAAGTCGTCCAATCCGCACTGGGCCCGCGTGGACGACTAAGGCCTAATCACCCTATACGGGTAGGCTCGTACCCCTCGGTGGGGACGTTTAATGAGCTGATGATGATGATGATGACTACTTAAACATTGCTTCAAACCTAATTATAGTCTTCTTTGTTTTTATTTTAATATAAAACATCAGTTCATTATTGGTATAAGGGTACAATATATAAAAGGCCACTTCTCTTAATACATAAAAAGTGGGAGTTTTATCAGTACAATTAGTACGACTAGGTGTTTTTATTACTTTTTTTGATGTTATTTTTTAGTGGTTCATGTAATTGTAAAATGTAAGTTATGAGTACAATAAAAAGGGGAATATTGATCGAGTTTGATTAAGATAAATATATTACAACTTACTCCCTAAGACTGTGGGGATAGACAGTATAGGAAGTATGGACGTATAAAACGGAGTCTCGCTAACGACAATATTTGGCTCGCATCTGTTAACAAAGCCGAAAGAAAACTGAAAAGAACATGGCTCGCGTAGTAAAATGGTGCAAATACCGGAGTGGTCAAAAGGAAATGAACAGGAATTACTTTTCGTTACACAAATAAACAATTCAATTACTTATTTCTATTTCGAAACATTCAAATAAATGTATCAAAAATATCAGAAAATTATTTGTCAAAATAACATAACCAGCAATGATCATTTCGGGGACACATTTTCCGTATTAATGAAAATCCGTCTGTATTTTTTTATGCGTTCATGTCAGGAACCTATCTAATTTGAACTTAGTATTTTTAGGAATACCTAATTGTTATTATTTATTTGGAAAAATTCCTGTTGAACTTATCTAAAGTAAATACCGATAATATTATTATAGTCTCTCTCTTCAACCTATCGCAGTCCATTGCTGGACACAGGTCATTTTGCGCCAGATACCCCGGTTCTCCGCTTTAGTCCACTGCTGGACATAGGTCTCTCCTATTTTGCGCCAGATATCCCGGTTCTCCGCCTCATCCAGCCATCACCAGCGATCTTTCGAGAGTCGTCGATCCATCGGGTCGGAGGGCGTCTTACGCTACGTTTGCCTAAACGCGTCTTCACTCCAGAACTCGTCTGCTCCAACGGCCATCGGTTCTGCGACATACGTGACCAGCCCACTGCCACTTCAACTTGCTGATCCGGCGGGTAACTTTAGTTCAATAGTTTTGGTTACAATATAATAAATATAATATTAACTAGCCGGTCATTAATATAGGCAACATCGGCAAATTCAACTACTTGCCTTGCTCCCTTCCTGGCTCTGACGTAGCTTTTATTTTATTCGTATCGAAATTGAACAGTTATTTATACTATTGGATCCATCCATTCAGTTTTTCAGATTACATACACAAAACTTTAACCAAAGTTGACTGGTTATATACTTACAAGCAGCATAGCTATATGTAGGTAGGTCTAGTATGCTATCAGCGGACGACAAACAGGGCTTCTTCCTCGGGATGCAAGGCCATGTCTGTATCTCCTCTGGCCGGTCCCAGAGTGCAGCATCTTGAACTTTGAGCGGCTCCAGACCGAATGCCTCGTCCAAATAGCTGGTATATTTCTTCTTCCGAAGATGTTTTTGGCACTGGAACAAGTTTGCCAATAGAATGTTTAATAGTATGAATGTAAGAAATTAGCAATTTTGCAGACACTAGGCGGTTGGCTCGATACTGAGGTATCTACTCTACTAGATTAGTAGTGCAAATTCATACGTTGTATCATCATCAGCCCATTAAACGTCTCCACCGTGGGGCACGAGCCTACCTGTGAAAGGTGTATGGGCCTTAGACATCCACGCGTGCCCAGTGCGGATTGGCCGACCTCACGCATAACCTTTGAATCTCTTTGCAGGCGATCGCAGGTTTCCTCACGATGTTTAATGAAAGAGCGTCGGATAATGTACATGTAATTTCGAAAATATGAAAAGACATTGGTATTTTGAGCCTGCGACCTTCAGATCGGAAGGCAACAGTTCACTCTATTGAACCCCCGACGCTTGTTAAAAGGTATGTATTCATATTCATTTGTTGCGCATGTTGGTTAACAATGGTCTTATAGTATTAGTACAGGTTCTTCAACATGACCCTGTCAGGGCATTGCAACATTTGTTATTTAAAACTAAGGCTTACTGGGTTGGAAGTAAAACTTTTATAGAAACACCCAGACTTATACAAAAAGACATTTTCATGCACAAAAAAGTGTGTACTAAACTTACATTACACTACAGTTATTATTTATTTGTTTATCATTGCACCTCTCATGGACCAGCATAGTTAACACTTATAATCAGATGAGCGATCTGTTCACTTCTTGATATTTATAACTATAGTTAAAAACGTTTGAAAAATAGCTTATAAACTATTAAAGTATTGCTTCTTACCCATATGTCGACTGGCTGGCGGTCTTCGTTACTATGCCATGAAATGCGCCGGCGCATCTCCGTGAATGCGTCGCGCGGTGTGACGAACCTATCCACTCTTTGCCCGTTCCACTGCCTAATAAATAAATTAATAATACATTAATATCCACTGACAATCACACAGCGCCATCTATCCCCATATTCAGCGAGGACCTTGTAGTTAGGGTACTAACAACTGATAAACATACATTAACAAACAACATTTTATTTTTGTAGAAACACCAGACCATTACAAACATAAATGTTAATTATGCACACAAATGCAATGTTAGGCGACTAAGGCCTCAACAACCTATTCGGGTAGGCTCGTGCCCCTTGGTAGGGACGTATAATGAGTTGATGATGATGGTACAATTACATGTGACCATGCTAACTTTTGAGGCATGTTACATAAAGCTTTATTTATCAATTATAATTTAAATTATATTAAACAACCTTATTTTACAAACAGTTTCTTATGAACTTGATAATCTTTTATCAACGAGTAAGTCTTTGTTTTTTATATCGGGTCATATAAGTCACAATTGTTTTGAGACTACTACTAACAATTAGTAAAGTTTCAAGTCCTATGGGTGGTCGCTCAGTCCACACATACATGTTTTTAGTTTGGGGATAAGCTAGGTTGCGTGAATACAAATAATGAAAGCAATAGTATACCAAAGCAATTTCGTACTTATCCTTTTTGAATTATCCGTTATAAGCGTCTGAATATACTTAAACCAACATTGGAATCAACGTAATATTTTCCTTTCACAATATTTTTTCATTGAACTCAAAATGTCATGCGTTCAAAAAGCGCGCTCGCAACTTTTTGCGAACAAGTCACTTAAGACTACGCGCTAATGGTAATCATTAAATTAGACTTTAACCCGAACGAGCTTAACTTTTTTATATCGAGTACTGAGTGTTTGCCTTTTTAATTGGCTTTGTACCACGAATAACCCTCCGCATTCAGCATAACAGCGAGCCCAATTCCTGGAAGAGTTAACCCTCTCGATGCTTCTAGCTACCGCCGTTTGGTTTCGTGGAACTCGACGCGCAAAGGGGGCCACGGTTTCCGAGAAAACCGATCCAACTGACAATCGCTCCATATATTTGTACGTCATTATGACAATCCACGCTGCCGGTGTACGCAGCAAATGGCGGTGTGCAAAAAGTGGTAGCTGATTGCTATTTGGGGGTTCCGTATGTTGAATAGGTGTTTTATTTTAATGCGGTTCCTTTAAGTGACTTATTACTAGCTACTCTTATTTGAGAAGAATACTTTTAGAAGGGTTTAATGACAAGATGGCCTTTGCTGTAACGATTCTAGGGGCTATATCAATCGTTCGTTGTGTTTTTTAAAATATTGTCTAGTGCTTATATTTTTAGGATTCTTTCAAATTCTGATTAAAGTTAAGATAGCATAATTATTACTAACCTTAGCAAATAAAAATATTATTAACAATTGGTTTATGAAAGACAATTATGCAGTAATTTTTTTGTCTATTATTTTTCATTTCAAGCTTGGTTTTCATAAAAATAAGTATAACAGCTCTTTCAAACTATAACCAGTGTTGACAACAAACCGCGAAGTGTTTTCATCACTCACCGCGGATCCCCGCCAAATATGATAAAAGCCACCAGCCACTTACAACGCTACCATTAATCCACGCATTAATTTACAGTAAGCATTAATAAGCGACCGATCGTGGATATTCCATTTAAAACTAACATTCTTAGATAACGAACCCAGTTTCCACGAAATCGTACGTCGTGTCAATACAACGAGGCGACTGACACTAAGGGTGGTTTTTCTATCGGTAAGACAAATATTTTACTTAACTATTGAATTATAAGAGGTCAGTATATTGAGTGGCGAACATGTAACAGTTTTAATTAATGTTGAGCAGGCTTAATTAGCGTTAGGAGTGCCAATGCGTAAGTAGGTGCTAATTAAAAGAGATACAATTTTTAGCAGTATGGGTTTTTAGTTTTCTTATGAAGACTTAACCTTGAAAGATTATTAAGCATGGAACCCACATGCTCAAAATGAAATCAGTTTTTTCTTTTTTCTCGCCGCGTCATTTTATTTTTCTTTCTGTATACCCAAAGGTTAACTGGCAGAGAATGCCACTCGGCATTAAGTTCGCCTTTGTACATTATATTATAGTGTGCATTTAAATTTTAAATAAATAAATGAGCTGGCCCGACCGGGGTAATACCTGGCCATATAGAAGACCTACGAGAAACTTAGCGTTGTGTTTTTTACGTTACAAAGTGTATAGGCCGGCCACGACGCTCACCTGATGGTAAGTGATACGCCTGACCATAACAGAGCGGATTTGAAGGAGACCAACAACTGATAGACAGTAATTATCATCAATCCCCGGTAATTTACAAGCTACAGTGCCCTCAGTCCGCAACACAAAAGCGCACAACACTTATATTTCACGATACGATATCTGGCACTGCGGTGGCTGCTACGTAGATGACTCAGTATCGGTCTACAACGTAGTGTTTCGTCGAATTCAGGTTTTCGGAGGTTCACCGACTGTGTTATGATGTGTTAACCAACTCGTTTTTTTTTAAAACCAAGTCTACTTTATCCGGGTTGTGGTGGTAAAAATTATTTAAAAATGTAATGTATGTACGCCTTGAGGTACGTCTTTATTTTCTCAAAAATTTTTTTTACTTTGGTTTATGTTAAATTTTGAAAATTAATTTTAACTATTTACAGTATCTTTTAATTTAGCATTTAAACACGTCTTACGTAAACCATGCATGGTATGGATGAATGGATGGATGGACGGTGGGATTTATTTCCCCATAGGCATATTGTAGCAAAACTTAGCTTAGGACCCCTCAGGCCCGATGGCCCGACGACTTGCAAAAGGTCGCTGGAGGAGGCTGGTTAAGAAAAGCGGAGGAACTATGCCCACTTCTTGAAGGTTGCCAGGTCGCTCAGGGAATGTTTCAGATAATATCGTACTTAACTATTACATCCGAATAATTTATTAAGTTACATATATTCAAAACTTTTACAGTGTACCTACTAACTACCTTGATTATCTAGACAGAATTTTGTGTTCATGTCCCACTGCAGGGAACAGGGGGATAACGTCCACCTCTTAAAACAGTATTACACTTTGCCTGTTATTAGTACAAATAAATAAATGAATATCCACTGACATTCACAAAGCGCCATCTAGTCTCAAATTAAGCATTAAGCCTTTAATATGGGTAAACATACGTTTTTTTGTACAACAGGAAACAGGAAATCATTTAATACCCCTTGTATTTTTTTTTCTTACAGGAGTAACATTAAATAAAGATAAAACTCTCTTAAATAAATAAAAACAAAAGTATTTAATTGTCGTTTTTTTACACATAGTGAAGCTTTTAGTACTTATGTTGCACTGTCTTATGTAGAAGTGTCATGTAACAAAATCTGTTAATTGATGATATTTTACAAATACTTTGTACACACATGCACTTATACTCACAGCTTTTTTCCTAAATGCGTTTCTATCCATTACACAGTAAATATTAATTATACAAACTGAATATTGTAACACCGATATAATTAAAACAAATATTTAAGACACAGAAATCAACATAAGTTTAATTAATAATTGTAAGTTGTATTGTCATATTATTTTACAAGTACCCTCATAAATGCCATCTTTTTGTTCGTTCAAAAATCGAAGTTAAAAGTATCTTCATTTCTTCAATGCATTTTCAGGCAAAACCTTATAATAATTAGGTTTTTTTTTAAATACTTAGGTAGGACTTATAATAATTAAAAGTATCATACCATTTCAACGTATTGATATGACTTTAAACAAAAACAAGTTTAATTTTCTTGTGTAGAGTTAAGTTTTAACTATTATTAAGATAATTAAATCGCAAACGAAAATGAAAACAAATACTATGCCACTGTGATTTACGAAAAGTTGATCGTTGAAACAATTTTTGACAACAGTTGTTAGGTCTTATACCCGGTAATTTCACTAGCTACAATTTTGTTAAATTGTTGTGGTGCTAACAGACAAATCACAATCACTAAATTGGAAAATTTGAATGTTATATAATAAAAAATACAATTCTAAAAGAGCAACTGAGTTCGATACTAATTATAAAGGGATTTAAACCAATATGCCACACGCTCTTATTACTAAACATGACGTTTTAAAGCGATAGTTTACATAACAAAAATTTTCACATAGTAGGTGGTATAGCTAAGGTTCCATTGATTTCAAATCTTTCCACTCAATATTAAGGTTGAAATTGGTGCTTAGTAGCGACATGCAAGTAAACGCCTTATACACCACGCAGTGTTAGAGGCAGAAGAGGTGGTAATGAAAGGTGGGATGTGTCTACCACTCAAGATGGCGCGTGCGTGAGTTTTACGCTTGGTTGAGAACAGTGATTTAAACAGTATTGCCGTCCTTTTGTTTAACGGCTATCCCACAAAATAAAGATGTAAAAAATACAATAAGTTGAGTTACTGGTGCAATGATTTTTTATAGAATCTCTGAATCGAGAACTACATGGAGCGTTTTTTTTGTTTCAATTTATTTGTCAAAAATACGTAAAGCTATGTATACGATATACATCTCAATGGTGTGGACTGTTACCTTCCTAACGGGCGACAGTCCACACCATTGAGCCACCGACGCTCATAAAACTCCGCTCAATAAAATTGTAATATTATAATGTAGTGCTTAGTAAAAAAAAACTTTTTAAATCCCATCTTCGTGATTCATGTGAAGTTTGTGTTGGCCAATATTACAGTGACCTTAGCTAATAGCTTAAAGTCTTTTTCTCTACCAATGTGCATTAGGGCCGCAGTCAGGGTTATAGCCATATCTGCTCATAAGCACGCTGTGTGGTAAGAACTGTACCCTGCAGTGAGACGTCATATAGTTAGTAGTTGGATTTAAGTGGCAGCGCCGAGAGTTCCGCACTAATAGTACTGTAATCCAGTGACCAGCTTCGATTGATTTTTATTTGATGATAATAGTACTTATTTTGATAAATGTGGGATTGCTTAAATTAAAGGCGGTTCACGTTTTAAACCTATATGCTCTTTCAAAAGAGTACAATGCGTCTTAATTCCATATTCTATTCTCATTCTTCGCTCGCTATTCTTTCACTCACTCACTCGGTCACTTCACACATTCCATTCCACAGTTAGATAGTCAACATTCACATTCCACATAAATAATAATATAGTAACAACGTTTCATCATCATCATCAGCTTATGCCACATCCCCACCGAGAGGCACGAGCCTAACCGTAAAAGGTGTATGACCACTCTGACAAGAGTGTATGACTGATTGACTAATTACACAGCAATTTAAACTCTACGGTAAGACCACTTGTCCACAGAGGCAGTCCTTGCTGCAGCAGAGAAGGTCGGAAGGAAGGAAGGAAGAGAGAAAACTTTATGTTAAAGTTAGTTTAAAATAAAATAAAAATATCAACTGACATTCACACAACACCATCTAGCCCCAAGTAAGCTCGAAGCCTTATGGGTACTAAACAAACGATAAATCTACATATATATTTTTTTGTAAAAACCACATATTAGTCATAGGAAATACCCAGATCATTACAAATAGACGAGTTCATGTACACAAATGTGTTGAATGCCCGGGGATTGTACCCGGAACCCTTGGTGTAGTAGCCAAAGTGTCGACCATTGCGCCACATGGTCGTCAAAAAGTTTAAAATGTGTCACTTGGACAGAAGTCGTACGTATCTTCACCTAGGATCTGACATAGACAATTATAACGAATCTTTTTTTAAGTGTTCATTTTTAAAAGGCAAGTTGACAAAGATTCTATCAGGTATATTTTTGACATTCTGTAATTATCCATTTGTAGTCATGGCTGTAAAAAAGTGTCGCTTCATTAATTGTTAGTTAATTAAGAATTGTCAACTTTTAATTAGTCGCAGTTAAAAGGTTAAAGATGCTGTCCAGCTTGCATTTTTTATACACAGGCCAATATTTTATTTTTATTTTACATATAGAAAACCTTTAAAAATTTGCATTCTATCCCCATTAAAAAAATGGATTTGAAAATTAGTTTTTAACAACGCGTAATTATACCGTTTTAAGTATCTAAAATATATTTTTAACATTTATTAATAAATAAATAAATAATAATGAATATCCACTGACATTCACACAGCGCCATCTAGCCCCAAGTTAAGCGTTAAGCCTGTATTATGGGTACTAAACAACGGATATACATACATATATATCACATCACACACATCATCAGCTCATTAAACGTCCCCACCGAGGGGCACGACCAAGAGGGTGTATAGGCCTAAGTCGTCCACGCGGGCCCAGTGCGGATTGGACGACTTCACACACAACCTTCGAATCTCTTCGCAGGCGTGCGTGAAGGTTTCCTCACGATGTTTTCCTTCACCGTAAGAGCGTCGGATAACGTACATATGTTTTTCGAAAATTCGAAAACACATTGATACGTGGCGGGATTTGAACCTCAGCCCTCCCGGTAGGAAGGCGACAGTCCACACCATTGAGCCACCGACGCTCAATGGTACATATATACCACGCTACGTATATATATATTTTTGTAAATGCATACATATTATACATAGAAAACACCCAGATCATTACAAACAGACATGTTCATGCACACAAATGTTTGTACTGCCCGGGGATCGAACCCGGAACCCTTGATGTTGCGGCCGACCTCTCAACCGCAACACCAAATGGGTCGTCAAATACATACTTATTTCACATAGTTCAGCCGGACTACTAAAAACAGACTTTGTGTACACAAATATTAGTACTGAACGGGGATCCCTAGATGTTGAAGCCGACTTATCAACCCTTAATCCCAATGAATCGTTATTTAATTACATCTATCATTAAATTTCATTGTCATTTCGAATTTCCGAAATTATACTTACGTTATAAGAGCGTCGGTGCGTCGGTCCCGACACGTACCAATGTGTTTTCGAATTTTCGAAAAATATATGTACGTTATCGGCGCTCTTACGGTGAAGGAAAACATCGTGAGGAAACCTTCATGCACGCCTGCGAAGAGATTCGAAGGTTGTGTATGAAGTCGTCCAATCCGCACTGGGCCCGCGTGGACGACTAAGGCCTAATCACCCTATACGGGTAGGCTCGTGCCCCTCGGTGGGGACGTTTAATGAGCTGATGATGATGACTTACGTTATCCGACGCTCTTACGGTAAACATCGTGAGGAAACCTGCGCACGCCTGCGAAGAGTTTCAAAGGTTTTGCATAAAGTCGGCCAATCCGCACTGGGCCCGCGTGGATAAGGCCTATAAACCCTATATGGGTAGGCTAGTGCCCCTCGGTGGGGACGTATAATAAGCTGTTGATGGTGATGATAATTGATTAGTTATATTTGGTGTTATGGTTAAGCATACTGCTATTACAACGTGGGCTCCAATCTCAGGGCAGTACAAACATATGTGTGCATGAATATTTATTTGTACTGGTCTGGATAATTATAGTATTTTAGTAAACTTGACACTTTTCGTTACATTTATTTTGAACAATTCACACATTTTATACAAAGTTGTATTATTCTGATTAAAATAATCAATATGACTGTACAGTTTCATTAAAATTTATTTAGTAGTCTTTTCGTGAAAGAGCAACAAGTATACATCCATACATAAAACATTAACGCTTATAATATTAGTAGGAAGTAGGATGTTAACCATCAACTAAGCTGAACGCTGTGAAATTCCTTTGCTTGCTGAATTGAATAGAAATCACGCACAATCATGCACAAAGCGGCCATAGCAATCGGCACCCGCCACACCAAAGAGGCGTGTCCCCGCCTTTGAAGATTGCTTTTAAATTAAAAACAGTTAGCGTGAGAAGGCGGTAGCTTGTTAGCAATATGATTTATGACGATAAAAACGCTTCCTCAATGCGCGTTCGTGTGCCGCATTACGTATAGAATATGCGATGTTGACACAATTTAAGTCTTATGTTGCGTGTTTTTAAATGCTAATATCATTATCTCAGATTGGAAATAAGGTATTTTAAGGCAAAGAGAGAAAAACAAATAGCCCACGGCCACTTCAACTTGCTAATCCGGCGGGCTATGTCGGTAACCTTAGTTCTCTTACGGATTAAATCATTTCTGATCTTATCCCTAAGAGAGACCCCGAGCATAGCTCGCTCCATTGCGCGTTGAGTGACTTTGAACTTGAGATCCAATCCCGCAGTCAGTGTCCATGCCTCAGCTGCGAATGTTAGTACGGGTAGGACGCATTGCTCAAAGACTTTGTCTTTAAGCATTGCGGAATCGTCGACATGAAGACCTTACGTAACTTGCCGAACGCCGCCCAGCCCAACTGAATGTTCCTACAAGCTTCCCTCTTGAAATATTTATAGACATGTAATCCACCAGTTTGGACATGTTGAGAGAATGAAAAACGTAGATTGAGATATGGAATAAAAAGTGATGATAGGGATGACAATGGTAGAGGGGGAATACCAGGACATAATCATACTTTTTATAGTGAACAGGTATGATGAAATCTCATTAGCTCATTAAGCGTCCTCACTGAGGGGCACGATCCTATCCGTATAGGGTGTTTAGGCCTTAGTCGTCCACGCGGCCCCAGTGCTGGTTGGTCGACTTCACGCACAACCTTTGAATCTCTTCGCAGACGTGCGCAGGTTTCCTCATACTGTTTTCCTTCACCGTAAGAGCGTCGATAAACTCAAAAAGTGCTCGCGTCAAAACTCTGCCCATCGCGTCGGCTGGACAGATTTTTCATTCAATTTCACTTGTCTCAACGTCATAGTAGTGTGCTCGTATTTTTTAGGGTTCCGTAGCCAAATGGCAAAAAACGGAACCCTTAAGATTCGTGATGTCTGTCTCTCTGTCCGTCCGTATGTCACACCCTTTTTTCTCCGAAACTATCAGCACTACACTATTCAAACTTCGTAAGAATATGTATTCTGTGACCGCTATAAGGTGTTGACAAAAAACTTGAAAAAAAAAAGAATAAATTTTGGGGTTCCCCATACATTGAACTGCACATCAAAAATATTATTTTTCGTCGTACCCACATGTGTGAGGTATCAATGTGTAGGTCTTCAAAACTTATATTGAAGTTTCTAATTTTTTTTAATAAATTGAATTGTTTTCGCGGGAGACAGTTCCAAAGTAGAAAAAAGTGTGCCCTCTAATCTCAAGACCTTTAAATATTCAGATGGTGTGAGTAGATATAGGAATTCTGGCTCGAAGTTCGAGAGTGGAATTCAGCAATAACAAATCCAATCAAATCGTTAGAATTCTCCTCATGACACATATTGAGAACCAAAGGATTTATTTATTACTAGCTGTTCCACGCGGTATTATCACGTTATAGGTTATTCTCCCGCAGTAGAACATAACCTAAAATCACTTCGTCAAGTCACGCGCCGCGCGGTGCCGCCACGCGGTAATTTTCCTTATTACATCAGCTACCTGCCAAAAAACGTTCCGTCCAAATCCATCCAGCCGTTTCAGAGATAACCCGAAACAAACAGACAGGTAAAAAATTTTACAAAATAATTTTGGCATATGTATCTTATTCGAATGCATGAAGAAAAAAAATTTTGTTACAATATTACAGACAGACACTCGAATTTTATTTATATGTAATTGATAAAATAGATTTGTGTGATTAGGGCGCCAGTCAATCCATAAAAATAGGTAGTCAGTGTACTGCGATACTAAGGTATTACATAAAAACTATTGGCGGAATGGCCGCGTTCCTTTGAGTGCAGGCTTGCGTGCATTAAAAAGAAAAACCATTACGCACTATTTACCAATAATCAGCGATGGCTGATGAAGCGTAAGGATTTCTTGCGCGGAGGATCGAATCACATGATTGAATAGTTAATAAACATTTATTAACTATTTGCTAAGGAGCTTTGCGGTTACTGAAGAGAGTAGTGCGTGACGAAAATTATAGATTCTTCTGATGAGAAGTCAGGCTTCGGCGATGGCATCCTATTACATTACATTGTGTCGAGCAATGGAATATAATTGTTTATGTAACAAAAATACCTGTGGTAGCTTATCAAAAAACGAATCCACTATTTCAGTTCTGGATGGAATTTTCATTGCCCTTCTGATGTCCTTAACAGCTTTAAATATGATAATGCGACCAATTGAGCTACCTTGATTGTCCTTTCATTTGCCATCTACAAGTCCCGGAAACCGCACGAAGATGGACAGTTCGGGTAAGATATTAGATGTTTCATTGTATGACGGGTACCACAGTCACACGGACTGCTTCTGGAATATCTCCATCTTACTCGACTCTCACGGCACCGGCCAACACCTGCCCGCAGTCTATTCATAGCTTTACAGGCCGCCCAGGGAAGTTTATCGCCCGGATGCAGCTTTTCAGCCAAATGCGGGTGTCTCGACGAGGTCGGGAAAAATTCAGTCCACCACATCAGCGGTTAATTGCGGCTGTTCGAGAAAGCAACTGCGACTCTTGAGACGCGACGGACGCCTCCCATAAGGATGCCAAGGGTCCACCATCTGTTATGTTAAACGACAGCGGATAGCACCCATGGTCGTACTTTAGGAGTAGCAATGCCGGACCAGCTGTTCGGACAGACAACGGTGTTGGAAGAAGAAGACCCGTTACAATTTTGTATCAACATCTTGGCTATAATTAAAAAGGCGTCAGGGCGTTCTCGAGTGGCACTCGCGGACTAATCCGCATTGGGCCCGGGTGATAGTAACAGTAATTACTAAAATCTGTGTGGAAAGGCCTATGCCTTGCTGTGGGCCGTTAAAGGCTGATGATAATGGTGATATCACAAGAATAACAAATGTTATGTAATATCATCATCAGCGCATTAAACGTCCCCACCGAGGGGCACGAGCCTACCCGTATAGGGTGATTAGGCCTTAGTCGTCCACGCGGGCCCAGTGCGGATTGGACGACTTCACACACAACCTTCGAATCTCTTCGCAGGCGTGCATGAAGGTTTCCTCACGATGTTTTCCTTCACCGTAAGAGCGTCGGATAACGTACATATATTTTTCGAAAATTCGAAAATACATTGGTACGTGTCGGGATTTGAACCTCAGCCCTCCCGGTAGGAAGGCGACAGTCCACACCACTGAGCCACCGACGCTCTTGATATGATTATGTAATATGTTTAAGGAAAAATATGTTCCTTAAATATTTTTCTTATAAATAAATCACACTAAGTTTTGGATTTGAATGATACAGTTTGCTTTGCTTGACGTACTGTTAGTTAAACAAATGCCATATAAACTAGATATTTTGGCTTAAAAAGGGACAGTAAAATATATGTTACGTATGGTTTTGTATCACTAAGTTCAATATTTTACTATTTACGCATTAACTTTTTACATATCTTGAACATTGATTTATCCTAAGGTAGTAAGACAACCGAGTTATTCAATGTTCGTAGGTCCAAGTGTATCTCTAACCGTAGCCTTTAAACGCAACCACGTAGGCATGAATTACTTACGTGCCTAAGAACGTCCCACCTCCAAGATTTTATCGCCCATACAAATTATCATTGGTTTACGTGTTTCCCACAATTCACTACGTCGCATTACGATGGAAAGTAACAATTGAACCTTCCGGCGGTACCTATAGGAGTGTATTTCGTTTGTTAATAACATCTTAATGTTAGTAAGCGCGTGCTGCTGGGAGTGTCATATTCGCTAGATTGTCGTTTGTTTATTTACATGTTGGTTTGTGTGTGTGCGTTTGGTTTTGATGAGTATGTGTTTTATATCTGTATTAAAAATTAGTTCATAATTACAAATTTTCAGAAGTTTTTGGTTTTAGGAGAAAATAGATTTTTTTGGGTCACAAAGTCAATCTTTATTCTGTTGGTGCATCATACTGAATTCAATAATACATATGGTCCAGTAAGCACTGGATTTTCCATTTTTTGTAAATGGTGTTATTATTACCTAATATTAATTCATTTGTGGTTCTATTCAACCTATCGCAGTCCACTACTGGACATAGGTCTCCCCCATTTTGCGCCAGATATCCCGGTCCTCCACTTTTCTCATCCAGCCTCCACCAAAACCATTTGTGGTTATTGATAAGAAAATACCAGTAGGGCGTCAAAATAACAAGGAAGATTTCAAAGGCAGAACAAAGGTCGCAAAGTCAGCTAGTAAACTATAATTATATATTCCAAGTACACTGGCTCAACCGAAGTTCGGCGAAAGTTCACGAAGCGCAACCGTAGGTTAGCACATATTAGAAAAATGTAGCCTTAAGAGAGTCCTTAATACATAATTTATTAGGAGAATATTTAAACCGCGTTTAACATACTCGTACGTATCTAATCGATTATTGAACAGTTGCATTGTATACGATCATTAATTACGGCCATTAATGATGCGAGACTGATTACATTTTTACTGGATATTCTTTGAGTTAGAAAGTTGGTATCGATTTACGATGTTTGCTTTCGGAGAGATTAATCGACATAAATAATTTTATATACATGCTACCAAATAAATGTAAAATAAAAATATACTGACTTCTCATAAAAAAGTTTTGGTGAAATTAAAAAATCTTTTTTATTTTATTGATCAATATTATAATTAAGGTGTAAGGGTTCTACAATACTTCGTTCTGTTTTACTATTAAATTGATTTTATTCTTATTATATATTTGTTCAAAATAAAATCAGTTAATGCTACTAATGCATAAATTTTTCCTATTATTTTTACACGTTACTCATCTGTGTGGTAAAATAATACCAATATCCTCTTAAGCTACTACTGGTAAGAGGGTATCGGTATTGTTGTTTCTGGACGAAGGTACTGAATCTTATGAAATTTCTTAGTACAGGATCACCTATCGGCTATTTACTTTTATTATTGTAAATATGCTAATTAATCTCATTGAAAAGTAGCTTTAAAATTTGTAACTACATTTTAAATGTAATGATTAAGTTAACCAGTTTTTGCATTAGTGCCAACTGCAATCCTCGTTTGACATATAAGATTTAGGTAGGCAAATTGCCGTTTAGTTCCCAATAAGATATATTTATTGTCGTGATTGCAATATTTTTAATGTTAGTGAACGGCACGATCAGTGCGTTTACATGGTGGTAAGTGAGTGACCATTATAAAAGCAATGTTAATAAAAAATAATATCTTAGTAAGTAGTCATTATTTCCCGTCAACACTGCTCTGCGTCCATCACCTGAGACGACAAATGTTAAGACTTTTATATCGGTAATTTTGCTAACTACAAATAGAAGTGCAAAACCTTTGTATTTCACGGGATCATATCTGGCACTGCCTACCTACCTAGCTAGCTATCAAATAACCGTATAAGATAATAGACTCATTGAAATTATTTACTTTCTATCAGCTTAGACTGAAGTATTTAGGATAAATAAAAGATATATGATAACAATTATCACTATAACAGCGGTTTCTTCCAGATAAAGTACTAGATAATGGAACAAGACCGCTGATAATACAAATACAGGGGTTCAATCTCCCATTTCTGGGCAATTTCCTCAAAAGCGAGTGGTATTTAGGGCCCTGAAGGAAAAGAAATCTGCAAGTATGTATAATTATATAGTCTGTGTCTCTCTTAGGGATAATCTAAGAAATGATACTATCCGTAAGATTACTAAGTTACTGATATAGCCCGCCAATAGCAAGTTGAAGTGCAGGGCTGGTCCTGTGTCGCGGAAACGATGGCCGTAGAGCAGACGAATTCTTGAGTAAGACGCGTCTTGGCAAGCGTAGCGTAGGAAGCTTGCAAAAAATCGATGGTGGAGGCTATATGAGGAAAGCGGAGGATATCTGGCGCACAATGGGAGAGACTTATGTCTAGCAGTGGACTGCGATAGGTTGAAGAGTGAGAGACATGTATAATTATATTATTATTGCTAATAATCTGCCTCATGACTAACCGTAGTCTTGTTGAAGTGAGTGTGACGGTAAAATTATACTTTATTGGATCACATAAAAAAGTGTCCTTAACATTCTTTGAGCTCAATTAAAAGGCAAGGATTAATTTATCCTTTTTTTAGCTTCAGACGACCGTTGCGGTATGCTTGAGAATTTTATTTACCAGACATGAGAATACACTGTCGTACTTCCATTTGACGCAATGGCTGACTTTCTTATATTTCTTTGTTTATGTATCGTATACATATCGATTATTTATAAATTATGTATTGATAACTGATGAAGCGAGACTAGCTTTGTTCCGCGCATTGGCTGTCTGTTTTTGTGTCCGTCTTTGTAAGCGGCCATACTATTAATGTTACTTTGAATTAATAATTAGTCTCTTATCTTTGAAAGAAATGCATTTTTATGGTAATATTATAAAAAAACAGACTTCGTTTTATTTTACATGTATTAATATCTAACGATTTATAATGAAAACGTTGATATAATACATAATTAGCTTTCACACCGGATCTTTTTCAGTTTCGTAACGAATACATATTTTTTTATCTGTGCACTACAATAACATTGAGTTATGACAAACAATCATACTAATTCCTTTATCGTATTAACTGTCTAGGGCTTTGTTAAATACCTTGTATGAACTGGACAGGGTAATATTTACAATAAATACGGGATTATAGTTTATGAGTAATAATTAGAGTAATAAATTACATTACGTACTTATGTGGTATAACAAATTGTTTTTAAGCAAATGACACTGGTGATAAAATGTAAAAAGTATTAATTTATTTGAACAAAAATATAATAATATTCGTGGTTTCCACCAGCATATTAATATAGAATAAGACCAGGTTATTAGGTTGAAAAAATAATTGATATTTAATAATTCAAACTTATAACATCCGACGTACTGATATTGCTGAACAGTTGTACTATATTTAATATATTGTATTTTAAGTAAATTAAAACCATGAATAAAAGGCACAGCTTGAAGTATTCGCAAATAGAAAAGCACTGCCTAGCGTAGAACGAGTTGCGACTAGACAAAGGACTAGTAAAAGGTCCCTGGTGGAGGTGGATGAGGAAACGAAAGGATTGGAGTTCCTGCCATTCAATTGGGCAGACAATTACTAGATCATTAAGAGAGCAGACCGCCATCTCTGAAAACAGTATTACTTTGATGATATATCAGAATTTTGATCAGGCAAAGTTATATTATTTTAATACTGTTTAAGAGATGGCGCTTACCGCCACTGCTTCCATGTATGCCATGCTAGATCTGAACAATTATTTACTAAGTTAATTAACTTCAAAATTGTGACACTAAATTATTATCATATTACGATGTATAATGTTTTTTTATGAATGTATAATTATTTTGTGAAATTTTAGTAGGAACTTAAATGTACTTAATCTAAAAACTATGATTATTTGTTAAATGACGTACCGATGTTATGCAATGTAACTGAAGGTTGAATGAATAACAATAAACAATGAACCCAGCAGTAAACAATAAAGATTGAATCAAAAAATATTTCTCAAAAGGCTTACAACTATATTTTCAAATAAAACGTGTTGATTAGAAGGGATTTTTGTATAATTCCGAAGTTATTATGTTCATTATAGGTTAGTACGTTCGATTTGTCATTAAAAATACCTTTTTCTAGCAATTAGACATAACAACATGTAAACACGCACGCTGGAGCCGCCACTCATTTACCAGCATCTATTGTTTTCTGTAATTACAATGACCACAATGGAAAAGTGTTTTTAAATCCATTGAATAAAGTCTCTATTCGTGGGTTAAAATGTGACATATTTTTCTGGCTTAATAGGTAAGGAACATTACCTTTAAATTGATAATTATCGTAACCTATACATATTTAAGAAGGTATTATTTAAATGTTTTAACCTCGATAAAACGTCATAGAAGTATCAAAGAGTATTTTGTTGAATCTTTAAAAGTTCTGAAAAGGGTTCGATCCCCGGGTTACTAATATTTGTATGCACGAACACGTTTGTTTGTATTGTTCTCGGTGTTTGTATGTATAATATGTATATATCACAGATTTATTTACAAATCTGTGATATCTGTTGTTTAGTCCCATATTGCCTCACCTAGTGCCAAACTAAATGCTTAGTTTGACACTATGGCGCTGTGTAAATTTTAGCGAATATTGTTTTATATTCTGCGCGCTACAATTCTAAATCTATGATTCCAGTTATGTGTTCCATTGAAAAATGACGAAGACATAAATTCTTGGTTGATACAACATATTAATCTTCACGACCGTTTTGTTTCTATTAATTTTTTATTTACTTTTGAGTTGAAAAATAAAGACCATTATTTATAATGACAAATGAAAGATATACATAGTAATTTCAAAAAAGAAAATAATACGGTGTACGAATTATTACTATTATTTAAAAAATAGTAAGTACCAACTGAGTTTCTTGCTGGTTTTCTCATTAAAACAAAGAAGTCCAAACCCGTAGTAGAAAACCTACATTTGTATTATCGCCGCTGTATAATATATTCTCCCGCATAAAAACATTACCCTAAATCGTTTTGTTAAGTCACGTTAAAGCGTACAATACAATAAAAATAAATATCTAATAAAACTATATCCAGAAGAACGGTCCTGGAAGAAATTGCCATGTGCAATAAGGCCGCCCATTGTACTCTCTTTTTCTTTTCTTTTTGTATTTTTTTTTGTGTATTTCAGGGTACAATAAAGAATTAAATAAATAATAATAAATATCCATCCAAGTACTTCTAACACACACAATAAAAAATCATTATATTCCAATATCCAATCATATCAGCAAAAGTGATTATAATTATTTATACTGGTATATATTTTACAATGAAATAATTATAAATAAAGAAAAATATCTTTTATTAAAACGTGGATGAAGTTGCGGGCAGAGGTGGTGAAAAACAAAACAATGAAGTGTTTTCTAAGTGTGTTTTATTTTAACACTGCCGTCATTTGACATCAGGCGGGCCATTGATAAACGTTAACTTATACTTTTACTTAAAAAGACTGTTGCAATTGCATTGTTTGACTTATTTATTATTACAGTATTGGTAATTTACTCGCTGATCTATCGTCGTTGTTATTTCTTTTGGCTTTTAATTTTTGTTATAGAATTTTTCGCTATCTTTTAGCCCTAAACATTTTCTGTTAGTAATAGCTGTCAATTAAATGCAGTATCTATCCGTATATCGATAATACATAGCTCGCATGCAACGAATCTATTTAAAAGTGTCAATTTATCTGTATTTTATTACTGTGTATATCAGCAAGCAGTAAATTCTTGATGATACGTATTATGTATTTATACAATGTTAATTTAATCATGATTATTGCGTTTTATTTTATTTTGATCATCATCCTCATTAAACGTCTCACCGAGGCACGAGCCTACCCGTATAAGGTGATTAGGCCTTAGTCGTCCACGCGGGCCAGTGCAGATTGGACGACTTCACACACAACCTTTGAATCTCCTCGCAGGCGTGCATGAATTCCTCCCGATGTTTTCCTTCACAGGAAGAGCGTCGGATAACGTACATATAATTTCGAAAATTCGAAAACACATTGGTACGTGGCGGGATTTGAACCTCAGCCCTTCCGGTAGGCGGGCAACAGTCTACACCATTGAGCCACCGACGCTCTATTTATTTTGTATAAATAGTGGCTATTATACGAACTCATATTTATCTCCATAGATACCGTTTGCATTGTGAATGTCAGTGGATATTTATTAATTACTATTATTATTAATGTCACGCTTATTGACAAATCTAAATTTCAATAAATGTGAAAAAATCAGCAATTTTTAACATTTATTGGAATTAGAGTACTTATTGCAAA
Source organism: Leucinodes orbonalis (assembly GCA_019425675.1). Classification (NCBI taxonomy): domain Eukaryota; kingdom Metazoa; phylum Arthropoda; class Insecta; order Lepidoptera; family Crambidae; genus Leucinodes; species Leucinodes orbonalis. Next base: position 77,800 of record PQWD01010847.1, read on the forward strand.
GTTGGAATCTAGCATTCCTTGGCATTTTATTTATCATGTTAGGCATGATAGATAGATAGATAGATAATTTCTTTATTTGTATCAGACACACAATCGAAAACTAAGTAAGCACATGGTTGGTAACTAATACAAATAAAATCAAAAGAAAACTAATATTACACAATACATTATGAAAAACAAATATTACACAATACATTATATATTAAAAAAAAACACATTTCAAATGTATGCGCCATGTGTGTCGCAGCGATACAAAATGGCCACAGCTCAGCATTTGGTTTGCCGACAGCAAACCGCTGATTTTCAACTATGACCAGCCGAGGACTTTTAGCCGAGCTTTAAAAATGGCAATCGTGATCACATTATTTTGGCATGAGTTTCTGGGAATTAAATATGTCTATATATTCTTTTAAATGGCTATACAAGATGACCATTTTTTCGAATAATTGAAATGATAATCCAATTATATAGATTTGATTGAACACTGGTTTCACTTTTTATGTAACATAAGAGATTATGGTTTGGCAATAAATGATTGAGTATTTAGTATTAAATTAATGTTTTAACGACTATTCAACTTTGTAAACTTTAAATGCATACTTATTTATATATTTTTAAATTAGTTATTAAATAAGAGGGATGGAATGATGTAACGTACCACTATGGTTCAGATTTTCACGTACGTCATGAGATTGTACCATTATACACAAAGCAGGTCTGATGCGAATACCCATTTCACTAATTTGACGACCCATGCGGTGTAATGGTTGAGACGTCTGCTACTACACCAGGGGTTCCGCGTTCGATCCCGGGCATCACCAACATTTGTGCATGAATATGTCTATTGTATGGGTCTGGGTGTTTTCTTTGTATAATATGTACGTAATTACAAAAAAAAAACATAAATATCCACTGACATTCACACAGCGCCATCTAGTCCCAAGTTAAGCGTGAAGCCTGTATTATACATAGGAAACACCCAGATCATTACAAACAGAAATGTTCACACAAATGTTTGTACTGGCCGGGGATCGAACCCGGAACCCTTGGTGTTGCAGTCGACGTTTCAACCGCAACACCAAATGGGTCGTTTGTCTATCCGTTGTTTAGTACCCTATTACAGGATAAATGCCTAGTTTGGGACTAGATGGCGCTGTAGGCATGTCAGTGGATATTTATTTATTTATTATTTATTTATTTATTACATACTTTATTGCACTTAAAAACGAAATACAGAGAAAAGAAAATTAAATCTTAATAAGTACAATGGGCGGCCTTATCGCGGAAGGCGATTTCTTCCAGGCAACCTTAGGATAGAGAAAGAAGAAAAAACTTTAAAAAGGGGATTTTGGTGCAATTACTTATAAAATAAAATAAAAATACTTTAAAACCTAAATAAATATACATAAATACACATTCATATTCATATTGGAATAAAAAGAGAATAGGTAAAATAATAAAATAAAAACAAAGGACAATAGATACAGAATAAAAGGTTTTTATACATAAACATATATCATAAGAAAAGTAGATAAAAAAATAAAATTGTACATATATAACAACAAAAAAAATAAATAATAAAAAATAATAATAATAAAAGCAGTTGAAGCAACTAAGAATAAGCAGCAAGTAAGTGCTTATTCAATTTACTTTTAAAGCTCTCGATTGACTGAGCTCGTCGAATCTCAACAGGCAATGCATTCCACAAGCGTACTGCATGAACTGAAAAAGATTTATCAGCAAAACCTGTGGAATGGACTGGCGTTTCAAGCTGGAGGTTATCAGATGACCGCAAAGTGCGTGAATGTGCATCTCCAAGGAATCTGAAACGGTCCTTAAGGTAAGAAGGAGCAGAAGGACGAAAGAGAATATTGTAAAGCATGGACAGTATATGAGTATTCCGGCGGAGGCGAATTGGCAGCCACTTGAGTTTGTTGCTAAATTCGGAAATGTGATCAAATTTTCTCCTCTCCTCACTAAGGTCGTGATAACAGGTGTCAGCATAATCTAGTAAAGGAAGTAAAAGCGACATCGCTAACGCAGTCTTAGAAATCGGTAAAAAGTAACGTAACCTTCTTAGAGCACCAGCAGACGCGAACAGTTTGCGGCTTACTTCTGTTACCTGGGTAGCCCAGGATAAGTTATTGTCAATAATTATACCCAAGTCCTTAACAGTTTTACTAAAGGGTATAGCAGCTCCATCAAAAACAACTCCGGGTAATGTCTCCCATTTAATTTTAGAGGTCATCCTAGAACTACCAACCATAATCAACTGTGTTTTGCTAGGGTTCACTTATTTTATTATTATATTTATTTTATTATTTATAATAATTTACTTGACATAACGACACTTTACAAGCAAATTTAGTGTTTCGGTACAACTATAATGTAAATGGTTTAAAATGGTAATGGTAATGATAAAAAAAATCTAATAGTGGAACGAATGTGTGCAAATTTTTGATATTCTGGTACAAAACGATCCTATAGCGCATTTTTCATATAATAGAATTGGGGCCTTGATTCCATGATGGTGAAAACCCACCAGGGGTGTTCATTTCGATTGAGTCAATCCATTCGTGCTAAAGCATAGCTCTACCACACTGAAATATTTTTTGGTTCGAGTTTGACTGTTCTGGCATCGTAAGTAAAATTATAGATTTTCACGACCTAATTAAGATATCCCTTGGAAAAGTAAACTCAATAATTATCAGCCTACGCCAAGCACACCTTCGGAACACCCGGCTTATCGCCCGCTGCTGACTGCTCTCAATTTATTTTTTTGCAAAATTATGGCCCATAATTATGTTAAAAAGGGTACATGAAAAACGACCACCACCTCTATGGAATTCATGCATATTTTGAAAAACGGCAGGGAGCCAGTGCAAGCACGTGGAAAACAAAAGAATGCGGCTAAGAAAAAATAAACAGAATTGAAATAATTGAATTGGAGCGCTGCAGGCAGCTACTTCCACCTATAACGAGCTCTCGAGGTGTTGTATACGACTGATTTCCAAGTTTTTTCATGGCGCTCAACCCCTAACTATGGTAAACAATTACTGATCGTTCCAAACCTTACTGCAATGTGTTAAGATTGATTATCGATGTCGCTAATTTCAACTTAGTCAAGGGATAAATAAAGCACACTTTTTTACTGTAATAATATTAACGAGATGTTTAATAACTGATTGGAGCTCTTTCTTTGGAAAAAATCTATGCATTTTATATTTACTTTAGTTTATGAGTGCTTAACTGAAGCAGAAGGTGAAAAAGGTCGTAATTGTGAGTCAATTGCAACAATGTTTATTTTATACTAGCGTTTGCGTGCGACTTCATCCGCGTGGAATACGCTACCTTGAGCTATCGCTAACTTTAAAATGCTACTTCGTTTCCGGCATTGGCCGAATTAATGCACAATCTTTGAATCTTTCGCAAGTTTCCCCACGATGTTTTCCTACACCGTAACAGCTTTGGATAACGTACATATAATTTCGAAAATTCAAAAGGACATTGGTACGTGGCGGGATTTGAAGGCAAAAGTCCCCACTATTGAGTCACCAACGCTTCACAAGCCATCGACGCTCCACTGTTGATCGTCCGTTCAGTTAAAAAACTAAATAATATATGTAGGTACACATAAAATACCCAAACCTATACAAATATACTTGTTCATGCTCACAAATATTTGTACTGTACGAACAAAACGTACTTGACGACCCATTTGGTGTTGCGGTTGAGAGATCGGCCGCAACACCAAGGGTTCCGGGTTCGATCCCCGGGCAGTACAAACATTTGTGTGCATGAACATGTCTGTTTGTAATGGTCTGGGTGTTTTCTATGTATAATATGTATGTATTTACAAAAAAAAAATGTATATATGTATGTTTATCCGTTGTTTAGTACCCATAATACAGGCTTAACGCTTAACTTGGGGCTAGATGGCGCTGTGTGAATGTCAGTGGATAAAAAAAAAAAAAAAAAAAAGGATTTCTTCGTACAGTACTCTCAAGTACTGCACGAACTTGTAATGTTGTAGTAGCATCCTTCTCAACCATCACACTACTTAGGACGTCGAATATATATTTGAATAAACTATTTAAAATTGTACACACATTTACAACCAAATACCAATACGCCTACAATAAAACCGCATGTTAAGTGTGCATCGCCGCGTTTTTAATGAACTCCATCTTTGTAGAAATTCAGCGAAGTCGCTCGGGGAATCGATAGTTGTATTGTTTATGACCCGTTATTTTTGTGACCTATATAAAAAACCTCACCGCGTATACGTAACGAGCAATCGCACGGACCTCGTCGAAGCATATTCCTCCTATCATGTCGATAGGTGAGCCTTAATGATGACAGATAACAATCAGTACAAATATAAGGAGCGCTTATCAGTTTTGTGGCATCTTCGTTATTTGCAAACAGTTCTATGTAAGCCAGTTTGTGGTTAGGTGTCGTTTTTTTAAATGTCAAAGGAATAGGGGAATTTTGGTATGCGATCGAAACGCATAATATTAATATTTATGGATGTTTTCGAGTGAACTGGCCATACCATGTGGGCGAGCTGTTGGCAATAGGCAGGACATTGCTTGAAGTATTAGTGACCATTGGATGGTAAGATCTCGTGTAGATCTTACACGAACAAAACACTGCAAAGTTATTGATTTGAATTTGATATCTTTAGGCATTCGCTTTCTCTTCAACCTATCATAGTCCACTGCTTGCCAAGACGCGGTCTCCACTCCAGAACTCGTCTGTTCTAACGAGTTCTGGAGTGGAGTCCACTTCAACTTGCTGATCCGGCGGGCTATGTCGGAATCTTTAGTTCTCTTACGGATTAAATTAAATATGATCTTACCCCTCAGAGAGACCCGAGCATAGCTCCCTCCATTGTGCGTTGAGTAACTTTGAACTTGTGAACCAATTCCGCATGTATCGGTTGCGTATGTTAGCACAGGGACGCATTGAGCAAAGACTTTCGTCTTTAAGCATTGCGGTCTTCAGGCGTGTGCTTTAGTATCTATTTATCTTAAAAGTTATAAGCGATTTGTTTTTTAAATTAGTTGATAATAATGCAAACAGAATTACCTCTGATAGGTAAACTACTTGGTGTAATGTTAGAGATGTCGACTACTAAACCAAGGGTCCGCGTTCGATCCCCGGGCATCACAAACATTTGTGTGCATGAACATGTCTGTCTGTATGTGTCTGGGTGTTTACTATGAATAATATGTATGTTTTTAAAAAAAATGAATATTGTTTAGTACCCATATTACAGGCTAAATGCTTAATTTGGTGCTAGATGGAGATGTGTGAATGACAGTGGATAATAATTATTATTATTATGTATTACAAAACTGACAACTCGATGATAAATTCCTAAAGGCAGTAAGTTTGTTGACGAGAAATAATCTACAGATGTTTCAAACCAGCAGATATTGCATATCTCTGTGATCATTACCCCAATTACCATGGCCCCGATGGACCGACGACCTAATAAAGGCTGCGGGTGATCGTTTGATGTAGTTCGTTACGAACTGGGCTCTAGTTTTAGTAATTTACTTGACTTTACGAATGTCAAGCATGGACATGAGCCCCAAAGTGACAGCTGCCGTCAATGATGATATATTGACAAATATTTTTTTGTATACTAATTTTAGTGTTTTAACTTAAAAAATTGTAATTTACCTATACTACATCATCATCATCAGCTCATTAAACGTCCCCACCGAGGGGCACGAGCCTACCCGTATAGGGTGATTAGGCCTTAGTCGTCCACGCGGGCCCAGTGCGGATTGGACGACTTCACACACAACCTTTGAATCACTTCGCAGGCGTGCATGAAGGTTTTCTCACGATGTTTTCCATCACCGTAAGAGCGTCGGATAACGTACAAATAATTTCGAAAATTCGAAAACACATTGGTACGTGGCGGGAATTGAACCTCAGCCCTCCCGGTAGGAGGGCGACAGTCCACACCATTGAGCCACCGACGCTCACCTACCCTATACTACGTTGTGGTTGGATTGTTTTCCTTTTGTTCATTGTGGTTTTTGAAACACAGGCTTAACTTTTTTGCCTAACAAAATTTAAGGCTCTGTTGATGGATGCCGTCCAAAGTCTTAATATTTTGTGGTTCTCCGTACAAAAATGGCTGGATTTTGACACACTTTTGATGCTAGCAAGACTCCGTCCATATTTTTTTATACATCATATGTCAAAACTTTTCAATCCAACTCTAAATTTGGTAGACCGATACAACTTTTTTCTCACGAAAACTTTTCATGTATAATATTGCAAAAACATCCACGTAAGGTTTAGGCTGTGAAAAAAGATATCAGATCTTATGTAGAGCCAAGATTCTGAATCTATACGGTCTAACTCTACCGACGTTAACTTCACCAAATTCTACATGTCAGTAAATATGTATGGCTTTGCTTTTTCGTTACTTACTACAGATCAATTTTGTATGTTTGTTTTTGAATATTATACACACACATAGACATGACAAAAAATACATGTTGTGACACATTTAATTCCTTACATGATACATTTAAAATGAAGCGACGGTAACTTTGTATATGTGCTACCGCTGTATTAATAAATGTTAAGCTATTTTTCAGACAGTTTTGTGAACAGAGCAATTTTTTATATAAACAGTTGAGTTTTTACAAAATACTGTTTAATTACCGTTTAATTACTAGATGCACTTTATAACCTACTAACAAGATCTTGGAATGTGTCACATTTTGTATCAGATAAGTGTCTAAAATATAGTATAGATTCAGGTAATGTATCATTTTTAATTGTATATAATAAATAAAAACAAATATCAGCAAAAACGATTACGAGATGTTGACAAAAAAGAACATCATTAGCAATTGTAAAATAATTATTTTGCTATAAAACATAGAATTTTTAAGGTCACCTATTTATGAATTTTACAGTTACATATTTAAACTATGAATTTTACAGTTACATATTTAAACTATGAATTTTACAGTTACATATTTAAACGTATCTTGGGGACATCAACTATGTTAGCATCTGTACTATCACTTTATGTGTTGTCATTTTTTATTTTATGTGTATTTAATAACCAAATTCATTTGATCCATGCAGTGGCTCATTGGTTGGCACTGTTGCCTTCCGGTCTGGAGGGTGCAGGTTTAAATCCGCCACGTACCAATGTATTTTCAATTTTTCTAATTTATATGAACGTTTATACGACGCTCTTGCGGTGAAGGAAACATCGTGAAGAAACCTTCATATGTCAACGAAGAGATTCAAAGGTTGTGCTTGAAGTAGGCCAATCTGCACTGGGCCCGCGTAGAAGATCAAGGCCTATACACACTTACGGTTAGGCTCGTATCCCTCGGTGGGGACGTTAAACGAGCTGATAATGATGACATGTGTTAACAGCCTTCCTCATACATATTAAGTACACAAACTACAGAGGGATGTTACTCCCTGGGATCTGTGCACTGTTCAGTACAACAGAACGTTCATTAGTCTCGTAACTTAGATTAGAGTCCCTTTATATACTGTTAGGTATCAGTTTACCCGCTTATTTTGAATCTTTAAGAGTCTAGCGCTGAACTTAGAAACCACTTCACGGTGGTGAAGCATTTTGATATAATCTTTTCGCTTGATGGTCGGGATGGAGACTGCAGTAAGTACTTCAGAAAAGGCTGGGTTTATTGAGAGAGTGTTGTCACCCGTATCTATTTTAATATTTTATCCCTAATCCGCCCCTTACTCTCACGCAGGAAGATTGGGTTGATGACTGTTATATTTCTGTCATCTCTCTACTGTTTCATGATATTAATTTTATATTAAATTCTCTAATGTATTCATGTTTATATTTATATAAATTATAAATATATGCGTTTCGACAATTACCAACATTACACTTCTTGATTAGAAGGGTGCATATCTTTTCAAAGGAATATCAGATATTTGTTATTCACCATAGGGTGTGTATCAACGTTTGTTTATAAAAGGCAAACGTTTTTGCAATTCCCTGACACCTCATTGTGCGTTGGAAATGCGTAGGTATAAAGTTTTTGTTCTATGCAAAAATATGTGGCCACGAAAAATGAGATACGTAAAAGGTTCATTAGAAATAAATGGAAGCGGCCCTTTGTCATCACCGGCTAACACTATTCGATCAATCAACATGGTGTCATAGAATGTCATCATCATCACCCGTATAGGGTGATTAGGCCTTAGTCGTCCACGCGGGCCCAGTGCGGATTGGACGACTTCACGCACAACCTTTGAATCTCTTAGCAGGCGTGCATGAAGGTTTCCTCACGATGTCTTCCTTCACCGTAAGAGCGTCGGATAACGTACATATATTTTCGAAAATTGGAAAACACATTGGTACGTGTCGGGATTTGACCTCAGCCCTCCCGGTAGGAAGGCGACAGTCCACACCATAGAATGTGGCACCATTTAATTCGTTAATTAAAAGGTGTTCGAGCAATTAACAGGCTAACATCTTGCCAGCATCGATTACGTTTATTTTTATCTAAAGCTTTTGCGCGGCACTTAACATACAAAAGGTTAATTTAAGTGCATAATTCTTGGGTTAATTAAATAATGCTTTAATTATAAGTGGTTTTTGTCATCTCTCTTATTTGGTGACGCCGTGTCAAAGCGGCGAATGGAGGTTGCGGTAACGACAAAGAGTTTACAGCTGTCCCGGTAGCGGCGAGACTTTCATATTACTTACTAGCTGTTTCCCGTGGTGTTGCCTGCGGTGTAAGATTAAATTTTCGCAGTAAAACATAACTTAAATCACTTTGTCAAGTCACGCGACGCGCGACCGCCGCTCGGTAACACATTTAATTTTCCAAAATAAAAAGTATAGTCAAAATAAAAATGGCCTATGTTTTGTCTTATTACATCAGTTACCTGCCAAAAAACGTTCCGTCAAAATCCATCTAGCCATTTCAGTGATTACTCGGAACAAACAGACAGCCAGATAGACAAAAATAAAAAATGAATTATTTTGGCATACGGTTATGTATCATATCAATATTATATGCATGAAGAAAAAACCGGTTATTTCGATATTACAAACAGACACTCTAATTTGATTTATATGTACTAGATAATAGATTATTTGATGGTGTAATAATTGTGAAGTTGGTTTACTACCCGAAGAGTTTGATCCTCGGGCAGTGCAAACATTTGTCAGATGTCTCTTTTTATTAGTCTGGGTGTCTTTTTATAATATCATCATCAACAGCTCTTTAAACGTCCCCGACGAGGGGCACGAGCCTACCCGTACAGGGTGATAGGGTCTTAGCCGTCCACGCGGGCCCAGTGCGGGTTGGATGACTCCACGCACAACCTTTGAATCTCTTCGCAGACGTGCGCAGGTTTCCTCACGATGTTTGCCTTCATTATTATTATTTATAATATGGATGGATTTTGTGTGTGTTGGTACTAAACCCATACAAATATAGGTAACTATGTTTGTTCGTTGTTTGGTTCCCATACTAGAAACTCACAGCTTTTAATATTATGAATATTAATATGATATATTTAATAATTTATAGGTTTTTAGATACGATTAAAATTTATATTCCTTGCGATAGGTTACTCGTGGAGGTTGGATAAGAAAAACGGAGGACCGGGATATCTTGCGGGATGGGAAAGACCTACGTGCAGCAAAGGACTCTGATGGTTTGAAGAAAGAGAGGATATTATTGATACAATCTGCGTCAATGGATCACTAAGTCTGTGCTTTTTGGAGGTACATCAAGCTTTTGGTTCCAACTTCTATAATATTATATTTATCAACGCTCACACAGTGCCATATAGCCCTAAACTAAGCATTTGAGCCTGTAATATGGTAACTAAACACTAGATAAATATACTTATAAACGTTAAGTCCCGTTCTGGAGTGCGGGCTTTAGTATACCAGGGCAAATGCTGAGTGTGTCCTATTTGGTAATTATTTTTGTGTTTTTTGTATGTTGTATGTACATTTGTGCCAAATACATCAATGTTTCTTTATTTCTTTTTATATAGATTTATGTAAATACATACATATTATACATAGAAACACCCAGATCAATACAAACATACATGCTCATGCACACAAATGTTTGTACTGACCGGGGATCGAACCCGGAACCCTTAGTGTAGTAGCCGGGGTCTCAACCATTACACCAAATGTGTCGTCATTATAATGGTTTAGTGGTACAGACTTTATGTATCAGCTTGAAATAAGTTAGCATTTAAGCTTAGAACCGTAAGTGTATTACGTTTAATCATCATCATCATCATCAGCTCATAAAACGCGGGCCCAGTGCGGATTGGATTCCAATCCGCACTGGGCCCGCGTGGACGACTAAGGCCTAATCACCCTATACGGGTAGGCTCGTGCCCCTCGGTGGGGACGTTTAATGAGCTGATGATGATGATGATGATGACATTTTATTAAACTTACGTATGTCCATTAGACGTAATTTGCAGATTGAATCAGACCTATGTTCGAAACTGGAAAATCTCACAAACACTATGTTGGTCAACATTTTTATCTGCCGGTCTTTCCAATACAATGTTTAGGCTCACACGATATATCTTGAGGGAGCAGTGGCCTGCACAGAGATTTTGACAAGTGGATGCAAATTGAGTGAAACAAATCGCAAAAGCAAGAAAAACATTTTTTTTATAAAATTGAGTGCTGTTGATGATATGTAGCGAATATGTAGGAATAGAAAGAAAGAGAGAAAAGTTTATTCTGTGAACTGCCACAATATTACCTTAAAAATAAAAACTTAAATCTAAAGACACAGAAAAAGTGTACCAATCAACTCAGCCATGGTGATGAAGACACCATGACGCTGGTCTTCCGTGGCTACCTTCAAAGAGAGACTACTACATACATGTACTTTACATAATACACATATTAAAAGTTTATTAAAGGGCATATGGACAAATAGGGTATATATCTCACTCAATACTTAAACAATACATGTAAATATAATAATTAACACAATATACACATAAGAATAAAATATGAAAACACACAAGATAAATTTATTGTAGACACATATACTAAAGCAGCGTTGATACATTTTAAAATAAATAATAGAGACAGCAAGCTATATATAATACGATTTAATAGGAGAAAAGAAAGAATAATTTAAAGTGTTGTCGATTTTCCAGGTTGTCTTGACGCACAGGGTATGCAGCTTATTTGCATATATGGAGTGCACTCCACTGTGAGGGAGTTACTCACAATTTTATTATTTTCACACCCCACATTTTTCAAATGTGACTAATTCCTAATTTGTATAGAATACTTCGTATTCACACAACTCTACATCGCGTTCTGGATTCTTTAGATCATCATCCCGTTTGCGTCCATTCGCTAGCCTTCCACTGTAGCCCCACTAGCCTAGCAGCCTTAGAGGCGAGGTGTTCCGCACAGTCGCGCCGCTCATTCGCGGCGTGCGCGCGCGCAGGGCGACCGTCTCTAACGAAAGACATCGACGCGTCAGTGTCTCGGGGTAATCGAGTGCGAACTCGGAATTGTGAGTTATTAGATTACAATACGGTTTTAATAGGGAGAAAATGTTTGGGACGAATGAGTTGTGCGCAAACTAAGGTATGAGTCATGTGTACATTTTGGTGTGAAATATTCGGGTGGTTTGACGTAAGTGACAACTCTGTAATGCGATGTGTTGATAATTTATTTAGATTAATTGTACGGGCTATTTTACTATTCACTATTTATAAAACGATATTAAAATAAACAAAAACAACGAAAAGCCTGCTATAAACAAATTTATAGTTTAATATCAGTAAATGAAAAAAAAATACGGTATCACTTAATATAATTTGATAAACTGAAATCATATATATTAAGTCAGAAGTGATGAATCTATCGTTGACTTATTTTTTGTTGATTGAATATAAATTATCACATAGTTTATTTTAAAAAGGTTCACGTAATAAATATATTTCGTATCAAGATTATACGAGATAGGACAACTTATTTTTTAAAGGTACACTTTAGCAATATAAAATTTAAACGGAATATTTCTTCAGTACCTACGTAATGTAATAATCAGCAATAATCACTGACCCAATAGAAAATATGTATTAGGATTTTTCACACTTAGAAAGTGTATGAAGACAAGAATGCAGAAGAAAAGACTTCAACGATAATTTGTAACGCGAACCGTGCGGAACTAGACAGTCAATTTATTAAAGCAAAGACATCAACGCGTTGCAGACTGGCCTATTGTCAAAATAAAATATCTTTTTATTAATTTTGTTCAATAAATGATTTACCGTTTACTAGCGATAATGTTAGTTAAACTTACTTTGAATCAGAATAAGTAGATTTTTTCAAGTTGCATGTGTTCGAAACTTGTCCTTTTCAAACAAACACATGTAAATGTACCCATTTTTAATGTTATACCGATTTGTTAGTTATGAAATTTTATCTTCATATTTTAAGAGATAACCAATATACCTATTTAGATTAGGGTTCATTAAATCGGATGAAAATACGTTAGTAAATTTACTCTAGGCTGGAAAAGTTAGGCCTAATTCAAAACTATACAAAACGATTACTTGAACAATAATATGTTAAACAAATGATTGCCGTATTTATTACAGAATATTTTAAGCCTTTAGAAAATTATGATTTTTAATACTTAATTCATTTTGAAGCAGAATATCTCCCGTGAGAGTAAATAAAGCTTATTATCAAAAATATTACATTTAAAGTTAAAAAAAAGAAAATCTGTTGAATATTAAAGACATAACTTTATTATTACTTATTTCATGACAAATTCGTAACAAAATTATTCATACATGTAGTATAATTGGTTAATGATGTTACATTATATCTGATTAATTAGATTGACCGCATAAATTGACCCAGACTAAACCAAAATGTATTGAGTCAAAATACATATCGTGAACTAAAAAATAGATTTCCGTTACAAACTCAATACAACAATTTCCAAAAAAAGACCTCAACGCTCGTACAAATAGAACAAAACATTTAAACAATGTAATATAATTTTAAATATTGTAGATAATACGTATATATTTTAAAACATCATTTTAAATATTACCATAAATGACTCTAACAAAATGTATGTACGAAAGAATTAAAACATAAAGATAAAAATACTTAATGCTTCAAGTAACTAAAGAGTTACATTAAAAGACGGAAACGAAATATTTAAAAGTGACTAATATGAGAGACAGAACACTAAATTGTAGAGACAAAAATCACAAGTAGCCTAAATGCGGACCTCTAATAAGCTCCGGTCAAAAACGCCGGTTCGACGACCCTGCTTATGTAATCCGTCAGCCTTTTTTCGGAACGTCCTTGCTCTCAGCTGTTCTCGCCTTGTTCCGAAATATGTGTAGTGCTTGTGACTGTGTTGTGAGAGTGCTCCAGATATGGTGTGCCGGGTAAGTTTTATATTTTTTTAGTTAAGACTTTTACTAAATTGCACATTGAGAAGTATTAAAAATTGACATTTTTACAATACTATTTTTAGTTATTATATATATATATGTAAATACATTATGTAAAATACATTATATATTTTTCAGTGCTAAAAAAGCACTGTTATGATAACATTTTATTTGAAAACTTAAATACTCTAAAAATACTGTTTCAAGAAAAATACATCTGATTTAATAAGTAAAAATAGATATAACATATTAACGTAAATATAACGTAATGTTACGTTATTAAAAATAAGCTTTTTAGTTTTTTTATCTAAATTTAAAATAATTATTAATTTATTTTGTTTATATTTAATATGAAACGAACGCAATATTAAAAATTTAAAAGTAAGCGCGGTTTTTAGTCAGTATTACAATCATTGGATGTTAAAAAATCCATATAATTCCTGGAAACCAGAAGCACCATATCAAACGTGTTTGTTTACCGTAAATAAAAATATAAAAAGCTCTTAAAAATCAATATAAACATTAAAACATAGGATGTGACCTAAAGTTACTTCTGGACTTCTGCTTATTTAAATAAACTTACTTTGAACAAAACTTAAGTTAAAAATATTTCTAAGGTTTATGTCATAATTTTCGTGGGAGATATAAGATTGTGTTGTTTATTTATTTAGGGATTTTTAATGTGTATACTTTTTATTTTACGTATGTTTGAGGCAGAACTTGGTATATTGAGAAGTTAAACGAAATATGATATAAATAGTCCTGTACCCACGAAATCATTATACTCATATATATGTTGTAGAAAAGCAAGATTAAGCAATAACAATCCTAGAAAATAAATTTACCTACATTACATTTAAATAGGTTACTATATATAAACGTTGATATGTATACATATACTAGTATGTATGTAAGTAACGTGATCACTTTCTCAATGATGAGCATTATTGCGGAGTTCACTTTTTCAGACTTTAAAAGAAATCTAGAAGTGGCGTTGTTGCTGTAGGTTTTATTATCTGAACTCAATAATTCGTTCCCACATTTTGAATTTTGAAGTTGTGTTATGTGCAGTAATCTTAGCGATTTTGTTGCATAGCCCGGGTTTGAATTTCCGCGTAATGGACATATACTTAGTGCAAGTTATATTCCTGCAATTTGATACAGTTTGGTTGGTATATTGCAAGTAAAATCACCAAATGTCTGAAAAAATAAAATGACGGAACCATTTTTTCATTATTTCTTCGGTGGGCACGCTAAGCAGTCAGTTCAGAAAACCAGTGTTTGCTCTGTATATCTTTGCAAATTAAGTTTTAAAATACTAGGAAAAGTTGGACTCAGTATTAGTCGCTTAGACCACATCCAAATTTCAAGACTAAAAGGACTACAGCTAATTTCATGTTCTTCTTTACAATAATGGTAACTTAGTAATGGTAGTAATGCCCAGAAAATTCCTATACATTATATACGTGACACCACTTGAATTAATTGATTTTTATCTCTTTCATAAATGTACTCTAGGCGATTTATGTGTGTATAAAAATTTAATTGTTTTCTAATTATTATACTTCATTTATAAGATTGTGACTCTTCAGTTTTCCATTTATAATTGAAGGTCGTTAAATGTATTCCCACCTGATAATTTACTATTATTTTAAGTATATCACCATCATCAACTCATTATTTGTCCCCTGAGGGGCACGTGTCTACCCGTAAAGGGTGTTTAAGCTTTGATAGTATCTGCTCTATGTTAAAACAAATAATCATTTCATAATGAGCCCTTTTTTACCTTTTACAGTCCACAGCTGGACATGGATCGCCCCAATTTTGTGCCGGGTATCTGGGTTTTCCGCTTTCCTTATTTAAACTCTACCAGCGACCTTACGCGAGTTGGCGGTAGAGTAGATTTTAATTGGTATCATAAGACAATTCTTTATAATGTATCAATATATTTTTTACCCATTTACTAATTTACATTAAAGTAGTAGCGAAATATATAATACTATAATATCCACTGAAATTTACGCAGTGCCATTTAGCTCCATATTAAGTGAGGAGATTGTTGTTAGGTACAACTGATAAACTTACTTATATATTTTTTGTATATACATACATATTATAAAACCCAGATCAATACAAACAGAGATGTTAACGTGTGTGTACGTTTGTACTGCCCGGGAATCGAACCCGGAACTATTAGTGTAGTAGCTGACATCTCGGCCGTTACACCACATGGGTCGTCGAGCAATTAAGACCGGGGTCCAGAGAAATTTCGGACCATCGAACTAGAGGGCGCTGCGCTGATTGCATCTGAACTTGTGAAATGTTGGTTAAATATGCGGTTATTAAATCAAATATTTTCAATGTTTTAGGCTCGAACTTTTGAGTACATATTTTCTGTGCATAAACATTACTGTATGAATTTGTTTTAGTTTGTTCTATCATTATCATTTAGTGGCCCACATGACAGGGCACAGGCCTTTTCGCACATCAAACATATCGGGAACTTTGACCGTGCGTGAAGTTCACCATGCGGGCCCAATTCGAATTGGTGGGTGCTAACGAAATAGTAGCCGGGACCGCCGGCTTAAGTGCCCTTTGAAGCACGAAATCATCATTCTTTTTGAGAAGTCATGCGCATCAATGTCCTAACTAAATTCGTAAAAATCCCGTTTGACGTTTCCAAACGGGATTCAAACCCACTACCTCCGTCAGGTAGCCGAACGCTAGACCGCGGAGGCAGTTTCTATGTAGAATATTTATGGAGTACCAATTAACGTCAGGTAAATCGTTCATCCAACCATAGAATAAACCCAGAGATTAACTTTTATTACGATAGCATATTATTTTCGAATACTTATTAATAGCCTAGAAATAACTTGTACTTCAAATTCTAATTCAACAAACTATATTTAGAGCGTCAGTGGCTTAGTGGTGTGGACTGTCGCCTTCCTACCGGGAGGGCTGAGGTTCAAATCCCGACACGTACCAATGTATTTTCGAAATTTCGAAAAATGTATGTACGTTATCCGACGCTCTTACGGTGAAGGAAAACATCGTGAGGAAACCTTCATGCACGCCTGCGAAGAGATTCGAAGGTTGTGTGTGAAGTCGTCCAATCCGCACTGGGCCCGCGTGGATGACTAAGGCCTAATCACCCTATACAGGTAGGCTTGTGCCCCTAGGTTGGGACGTTTAATGAGCTGATGATGATGAAACTTTATTTTGTATTTTATGTAACGAAGTGACCAGGATGGTCAGGACGCTCACCTGATGGTAAGTGATACGCCTGATCATGACAGAGCGGCATTGAAGAAGACCAAACACTGATAAATAGCTATTATTCTCCATCAATCGCACTGCGCCCGTCACCTGAGACAAGGTCTCTTACACCCAGTAATTTCACTAGCTACAGTGGCCTCATCCCGAAACACAAGTGCATTATACTCTTATTTCACGGGACGATATCTGACACTACGGCGGTACCAGCCTAGACGACTCAGTATCGAGTCTACTACCAAGTCAAGTCAAGTATTAGTATTAGTGTTGTTGGTATTCCGAATAAAATAAAACAAAATAATTACAATAACTTTATAATAGTACCTGTGGAATGAACTTCTTCTGGAAACATATCCGGAGGTAAACGACCTGGCGTCCTTAAAAAAAGAGCGTACACACTTTTAAATGGGCCGGCAACGCATTTCTGGGACCTGAGGTCTTGGAAATGTTCTGGTCGGCGGTGTCACTGTCCATCAGGTGAACCGTTTGTTCGTTTGCCTACTATTCAATAAAAAAAAGTAATAGTGTATGGATGTATACAAATCCCAAATAAAGATAATTATTATTTATACACTAAAACAACACAAAACTATCGCCAACAGTACTTTGACAAGCACATACAAAGCACATCAGGATATGTCCACATAATAGCGCATGACATTATACATCGTTATGTGAAGTAAAAACAGTTAACGGTGATCGTTAACAAAAAAAAATACTTTTAATTTTCCTGCAAATCCCCACTTAAAACATGGCGATGCCCATAAAAAGGCAGACAGTCGTAACGGTGGGCGGGGCCATCGTAGCGTGTCGTGCGTGCGCGCATCACTAATTAACGGTGACGTCAAGTTAAGCGACAATATCTAGCTAAAATTACTAAAATTATAATTATGTATGGTATGGTTTAGGATATTTATTTCTCTAAAATAATACAATTCACTTATTAAAATAATACAGAGTATACGTACCTATATTTATTCTTTTCTCGCTTTCTTTCAAATCCAGTTAAGTACCAAAGTCTTTTCGAATTTTCGAAATTATATGAACATTCATCGGTGCTTTTATGGTAAAGGGAAACTTTGTGAGGAAACCTGCTCACGGATGCGAATGTAATCAAAGGTTGTGCGTGGAGTCAGCTAATACGCATTGGGTCTATGTACGACTATGGCCTATACACTCTTTACTCGTGCCAGTTAAGGCTGAGAGCCATCTACACTCGCTAATTGGCCGGTGAAGCTGTAAAGGCCATCTGCAGCCAACAGTAGTAGTCAGTTCGAAAAAAAAGCTCGTGTCACTCAGTGGGGGCATAATGAGCTGATGATGATTATGATCTTGTTCTTACAGTATTAATAGTCTAAGGTCCAAAGGTTGAGATCATTGCGTGATCCGGGGCCGAGGGATCAAATCCCACGGTATCCCCTTGGAAGCCGCATAGTAAACGGCATTCCCTTTTTGGTAGAAACTCAATAAGCGATCAACGCTATATGGATGGGTTGTGTAAAAATGTCTACGCAACAAGATCTTTAAGTAGAAATCCATAGAGTAACTAAAGTGACGCAGAGTTATTAAAAATAAATTATAAAAATAAATAATGGGGTACTTATTCTCTCTTAGGGATCAGAAATGATCCGGCCGTTGGACCGACGATTTGCGAAAGGTCGCTGGTGAAGGCTGGATGAGAAAAGCGGAGGACCGGGATATCTGGCGCAAAATGGGGGAGACCTATGTCCAGCAGTGGACTGCGATAGGTTGAATAGAATAAATATCCACTGACATACACACAGCGTCATCTAGTCCCAAAAAAGCGATAGCCTGTAATATGGATTCTTAACAACGGATAAACATGCTTATATACTTTTTTGCAAATATATACGTATTATTTATAGATACACCCAGACCAATACAAACAAACATACATGTTCATGCACACAAATGTTTGTAATCCCCGGGATCCAACCTAGAACCCTTGGTCTAATAGTTGCCGTCTCAACCATCACAACAATTGGGTCATCCACAATGGTCGATAATCGATTATTATATGTGCATGAAGGCACATTTTGCCTTTAACTTAGATGCGTTAACACTAACCAATTACACAAATGTGGTCTACATGTTACTAGATACGGACCATCTCCCCGTGGGAGTACGTGCAATCGATTGCTTGATATATATCGTAAGCAGTTACTGTTATATTATTTTTTTAATGACACCTTTACGTTTTCCTCAATGACCTTCAATAAACTGCACAGAAAGCCTCACGCATTGAGATGGCTTTTATACTTATTTACGGAGAACAAGTTAAATAATAATTACTTTAATAGCACAAGTACTAATTCTTGTTTCTCGTGATGATGATAACAAATTAATTTCTACTTTGACGGCCTAATCAAGGGATCATTGCCGCCGGTCGTTTGTTCGTCATCTTTGTCAGGAAAGCCATATGATAATGGTATATGGTTGAGTTAAATATACCTTTATTACTCATATTTCTTACTTGTTTTTTTTTACATTACTTCTATATGTGATCGTTGTTTAAATAGCGAAATTGCCGCTTTTATATAATTGTTTGCGATCTTACTATGCAAATGCCCACTATATTTATAAAAATATTTATCATAACGTTTTTAGAATACTTCACCGTATTGAATAGTTTCATGGGGTATTTGATTTAAATGATTGTACTTGTTACACAACAATAATTACCTTAAATAAATAGTTTATATAAAATATTAACTTGAATAAATATATTAATACCGTAGAATAAATATATAAATAGTGCACTTATAAAAGAGCGGAATCCCTTGGTGTACCAATTACCGCTTAAAAGGGGATTTCGACAAATGTTTGTAAAACTGTTTTTTTGTATACTAAACAATGTTAGATGTTTGATTTGTTCAGAACTGGTTCAGCACTGGTCTACACAGCTAAAATACTGACATGTAAAATTAACCATTATAATTTTTAGTTAGCCTTATATACAATAACAATTACATCATCAGAACTTTAAAACTATAATCTTAATCTTATAAGAATTAGTTTAGCGATTCAAAGGGGTAACGCTGCCAGTGTCTTCGGAACTTTACCAAAGGGGGGTTCTTTTAATTATTTTATTTAGTTTTTTTTTTTATATTTTAGTTATAATATTTAATTTTTAAGGTTTTTAGTTGTTAGTATTGATTAATTATTATTATTATTATTTGTTAATATCTAGGTTATTTCTTATCCAAATAAATACTGATCTTTACGTATAAGAAAAAAAACGTCATCAAAAGTTTTAACGTTGAATTAACTTTATTAAAGTCTAATTGAACATAAAATCATTTGGCATAACCGAGACCTTATTTAATTACTCCATCAAAGTTATATAAAATATAAAAGTAAAAATGATAATAAAAATTAAAAGCATTGATATTTTACAGGTGAATCGTTTCTATGGATTGTCAGTGCCCTTACACTGTAATTAATCTTAATTAACGAAATGTCTGGCCATACCATTTCTGTATATATTCCTAAAATATTTCTGTTCACATTTTTAATCGTATACCGGGAATGTGGGGTATATAATGACCGTTGATGTTATTATTACATTTATGGTACTACCCCAATTTAATTCTTAATTTAATTTCACAGTACTTTTAATTAATTTGATAATTACAAGCCATTGTTCATATGCTTACGACTACACAGATGTGTGGCGCAATGAAGACTTAGCTTTTGTACAGCCTCATTGTATTAATAATTGAACTGTATCTACAATGATATAGAGTTCAAATTGTGGACGAATTAAGCTAAGCCTGATAAAGCGTAATAAAGGTTACCTTTTTAATTGTTTAATAGTAATGTCAATGAAGATGTTAGTAATAAGTTAGTAGAAAAATGTAATTGATCACGTTTTTGGTTTGAGTGGTGGATTGCGGGGAAATGTACGATTTTAATTGTGATGTGACTTTTTTTAGAGGATATAGCTTTTGTAGCACTTGATATTTTTTGTTTTAAGCACCTTACATGGTGCTGGTTGATTTCTATATGTGTGCTTGTAGTTTATACGAAGGGTCATAAGTTCATAACGTATGAATTTGATTGACTTAAACTCTAAGTGAAAAACTACAAAATTTTTGTTAAAGCTATTCTATAAAATAGTTTAACTAATATATTTCTAATGCAATTGTACGAATTATTCAATTAGAAATTTATTTTTTATTAGTTCCATTTTACCAGTTTTTTGCAATAAAATGGGTACAATGAAGTGATCCTTTAAGACAATTTACTTATTTTGAAAATAAAAATATAAGATATATTTATATATTGTTCATGTCGTGTATCTACAGAAGTTAAGACAAGTATTCAATATTTATTAATATTAAAGATTAAAAAAAATATTTATTATTAGAGTTTTTTGTATAAAATATATGTAAACCCAAACTCTTGTTCAGTTAGACATTCAATACAATTTTCAGTTGAAACATGACTTTCTTACAACGAGCCGCAACACCTCCATAATAAATGCCACCTAAATTCAAATAAACAATTTGCTGTTACGAAATTAACTCATCATTTCCACAGCTCACTGACAAAGCAATTGTAAATGACCACGAATTAATTCAGCAGTCATAACTACGTATAACAGTTCACATTAGCGTACAAATAAAATGCCTACTATATGTGGCACTTCCACCTCATTAGGATAAAATGGACATGATTCCCGCTGCACCTGTATTTGACATTTTACTTTATCGAATCGAATGGAATAAGACCATTAAAAAGGCAAATAAATTCAGGGAGTCTGTCACTGAGTATAATTAATACTGAATTTTATAAACAACGTGTTCGCAGGCGCAACACACGTCACGGGAGGAAATTTAAGTTTCAATTAAGCAAATTAAGTGGATAACGCGATAGTGGGATGGGCTTTTACCTTTTTGCAATGCTGCAGTTCTGGTGATGCAATGGAATTCATTCATAAATTACAGGTGTCACGTTTTTATCTTTTTGTTGTTATGTGATAATTTAGTGGGTATAGCAGTCAAGAGTTAAGTTGGTAAGCTTGTTTGGAGGACAATTAGTATCGGTTCTATCTTGGACGGAATGGGGAGCCTTTTAAGATATGTTATTACTATAGAATATCGAGTGCATTCGTGCCTAATCACCCTATACGGGTAGGCTCGTGCCCCTCGGTGGGGACGTTTAATGAGCTGATGATGATGATGATGGAGTGCATTTCACCCATGACCTTACACTCCTCTCCGCACCACGTTAAATTAATAAAAACAATGATTTAAGCCATTTTTGATGTTTAAATTAATAATGAAACTTTATAGCTTTATAATTTACTTCTTTGAAAATAAATCAAAGTAAATAACCAACTTTACGTAACCCTACCTAGCCTAAATTTAAGTAACGAACTTGTGACTATTGAACAGCGGATACTTATATGCTTTTTTGTAAATAAAGAAATGTTATTCGTGGGAAACATAATATAGCTCTAATAATACAATCATAAGCAGTAAATATTTTCTCATTTATGAATTTATAATAGACAAAAACCTTCGCGCGGTTATTAACGTGGGCAACCATTTTTTAGACCTGTATAGATCCATAAACAATAGTTCGCAGTAAGTATAGAGATAATTGTACATACCAAAGTATTTAATTGGTTAATACACTTAGACGTTCTTATTAAGATATTGAGAACGTTATTGCAATTGCAATTGTTTCTTGATAACATTAAAAGAGTTGCCAATAATATAAATTATGCAATGATACATTGGAAATTACTAGTACTGGAAGAGAAAACTAACATAATTACCTATACACATTATACATTTATCGCTCCTTAAATTTAATGTTTATGTCAATGAAGGTCGCTATATTATAGAGCTCATAATAAAATTAAAGCTTCATAAAACATATGTTATATTTTTTATTAGAGATTTTATAAAAATAATAAAATAACATTACTCCGAAATAACCCCGTGTTAGTTTTAATTCTTTTGGTACCAAAACGAATCGTATCTGCTCGTGTCGGAAAATTGAGGCTGTAGTAACCATTTTACACGTAGTGTGGCATTTACGATTGAGAGCATTTAGCCCAAAACTGACCACTTCGGTGCAGTGTTAATAGGTACTCGCTATTCGGCAGGATGCACCATGATTAGGTGACGGTGGCTTGGACCCCAAAAGTTGTCAAAAAAGTTTACGGTTTGAAACCTCCTATATGGTAGAAACACTTTTGTTCAGCAGTGGACGCTAAGTCTGCAATATTTATAGGTAGTAGTAGAATAAGAACACTTATTAATAAATAAATAATAAATAAATATCCACTGACATTCACACAGCGACATCTAGTCCCAAGTTAAGCGTGAAGCCTGTATTATGGGTACTAAACAACGGATAAATATACTTATATGCATTTTTTTTTGTAAATACATACATGTTATACATAGAAAACACCCAGACCATTACAAACAGACATGTTCATGCACACAAATGTTTGTACTGCCCGGGGATCGATCCGGAACCCTTGGTGTTGCAGCCGACGTCTCAACCGCTACACCAAATGGGTCGTCAATTGTAGTAAAACTATTCAACGGAAATAAAATGATGCAAAGTAGCTGGAGATTTTACGGAATCGCCATAAAGAATTTTGAAGCTAGATATCTTATACGAGTGCAATGGTAAAAATACTTTAAACTTTATATTTATATCGGGTTGTATTATGAAAATATGAACATTATTTATTATTCATACTCGTAGAAACATTTCTGGGAAACATATAAAACGTTTTGACATTAACTGTCACTTCATTGTTCATTTGTAAGATGATTAAAATAAAAACGTTATAATGCGTTACGTTTTTACAATGAATCGTTATGCTATTTACTTTACACATAATGTACTATTCATTTAATATGTACTTTCCACAAAAAAATGCTTAGTGAACCAAGTAAAATGTCACCATGAAAGAAATATCATTTTTTATGTGACAAGCCAGCAAACAACACGGCCCTCCTGGTAGAAAGTGTCAACTATCGCCTATATTAGCCAGTAATTAGATTCCATTCAACTATTATGTACTAGTGCTAAAGGAAATTTACTATGTAGGACAATAATTTTCAACTGCGAGTTCAAAATGTTTATCGAAGACTTGTTACGAAAAATAGACAATCTTTAAAGTCCCCACGAGTCTCTGACTGCTAGAATTCACTAAATATTTATTTAATATATTTATTTCTGTACTTGCTACGAAATTTTCGCATTGAGATGGATCTTCCTGAGATCTTTAATGACCAAGCCTAAGTTTACGTCAGGGGGTCATTCAATCAAAGATTTTTTAATCAATTAATCATGGGATTTTTGATACTCAATATAGTAACCTCGGTCTTGCAGGCAAATGTCTACTTTATGCTTACGCTGTTTGTAATAAATACCAATATTTATTGACAAGATTAGAAGGTATCTAGTGCACTTGCATTCACTAACTACAGTGTCCTTTTCCCGAAACACAAAAGTAAATGCTACTCACATTTTTCGGGATGGATGGGATGGCCCGGTATAACTATTTTTACCGAGACGACTTTGTGTCTAGTATGATATTAATGATGTATTTTCAAAATTATAATTGTGTACGTTTATCCGACGCTCTTACGGTGAGGGAAAACATCGTTAGAAAACCTGAGCACGCCTGCAACGAAATTCGAAGGTCGTGCGTGAAGTCGGCTCAACCGAACTGGGTCCGCGTGGATGACAATGCCCTGTATGGGCATTTACGGGTAGGCTTATACCCCTCGGTGGGGACGTATAATGTGATAATGATGCTAGCTTTTTTATCATTCCGTGTAAACCTACCACTTTAAAGCTACAACCCGAAGAAATACAGGTACTCGTACATACATAGAAAATATATTACCATAAACGTATATTGGACACGTTACTGTCACGATGAGTTTAAACAGTAATAAAACTTATCCTACGCAATCCCATTTAAGGTTATAATATTTTCTACGTTCCCTTTATTTATACCTACTTATTTATTAAACCTCTCCATTCTGTTGACTTGTGTTATTAATTATTTATAGAACCCAGTTTCTGTCTGTCCTGTCGACATTTAAGTAAATTTCCAGAATAAAACCGCAAAAGAAACAAATGTATGGATGTGTCAACTTTGAGAGGTCATTAATAAAGTTTCTTTGGTTTTTTCAATGCAGGCAACACTATTCGAAGTCAGGTGCGGACTTAGACAATGGGGGCTGTTAGCAAACTTCTCGTAATGTTGATGTGGACGTGCTTACTGAATTAATGACGGGCAACCAGTGTTCTAAAGGATATTTTTCTAAGGTAAACAATAAATTGTATTATTAGATAAAAGCACTCGATAACCGATATATCGAGGCTTCTGAGGCAAACATGTCTGATAGTTTCTTTTTTATTTTATTTGTTGAAATGGACAACGATACTAACAATAAATATGGTAACAATAGTTGAAATTAAATGGAGTACGAGCAAGATTGATATCCCACGTACGTAGACAAACATATCGCCCGTCAATCAATCGCAACTTATTCACAAAATCGTTTTAAATTTTTTGTCTATCCTTATTATTTTTTATAAGGTTTTTGTAAATTATAGACACTCACACATATTTTTCATAATGGACTCAAAATAAATAATGAAAAATGTATAGCTTAAAGTAGAAGAACAATGTGGTGAAATGTATGAGAAGTAGAAACCAAAGGTTTGGGTTTGATCCCCATGTAGTGCACATATTTGTGTGCTTGAACATATATATTTCTATGTGATTTTTTATGTAATTTCTATGCACAACAACATATACGTTTATTTATTTATAAATGTAAATTACATAAAATAACTAATAAACGTATGTGTATATTTTGTTTATTACCCATAGGTAGTACAACCTCCTTGAACTGAGATGTTAACTACGTTCAAAAATAAATGTGATAATGACATTCATTTATTTAATATATATTGACCGCTTAGATAAACATTTAACTAACTTGATACACAATCACAAGTCGATACACAATCCGACGCTCTTACGGTGAAGGAAAACATCGTGAGGAAACCTTCATGCAAGCCTGCGAAGAGATTCGAAGGTTGTGTGTGAGGTCGTCCAATCGTCCCGCGTGAACGACGAGGTCTAATCACACCCTATACGAGTAGGCTCGTGCCCCTCGGTGGGGACGTTTAATGAGCTGATGATGATGATAATTTCCGTTATTTAGTACCTATAATACAGGCTTCACGCTTAACTTGGGGCTAGATGGCGCTGTGTGAGTGTCAGTGGATATTGATTATTTATTTATGTCATCGTTATAATAATCTACATTTATAATCGAATCCCTTTTTACACTTATAATCGAATCCCTTTTTTTATAAAAGACGCATGAAAATTGCAACATTTGAAGTGTTGTCATAACGTTGTTATACATCACTTAAAATATAGGGAAAAGATATGAAAAATGTAGAAACTCATTGGATTGCACTTTTGCCTTCCGATCTGCAGGGTATAAGTTCCAATTTCGCCACGTACCAATATCTTTACGAAGTATCAAAATCATAAAACCTGCACACGCCTACGAAGAAATTCAAAGATTGTGTTTGAATTCGGCTAATGCGCACTGGGGTCGCGTGGACAACTAAGGCCTAATCACCCTGTACGGGTAGGCTCGTGCCCCTCGGTGGGGACATTTATGAGCTGATGATGATGAGTAATTTTAAGTAGCTCTATTATTTGGCTGTCAGTTTCTCTGTCGTTTGAAAGGACAGTATTTCCCAACGAGTTAATTTATTCAACCAGAAAGTCACCGCCATCTCTAAACAGTATTACTATAATGTTACATCAGCATTTTTGTATCAGAAAATGCAAACTAATATTATTGTAACGCTGTTTCCAGAGAAGTAACCTTCCAGGTGGTGTCTGCTTCATAATTAAGTTATTTCATAAAAAGTCTTGTTGATGTTAATCAGCAGACACATCTGCATCTGTAAGCATCTGATCATAAATGGATCAAGATAGCCAATTTGATACAAGATAACATCAAGTTTCTTAGCGACGGTCTTTAAAATAATGAAATATCGATTATTATTTTCCCATTAAGTTATTTAAAATGTTAATTTCGCCAGCACTCTATAAAGTAACACTTTAATTGGTGAATCCAAGTGTCTTCATTATAAAGAGTATTTAAAGAAAATAAACAAAAGAATTTTGCTAAAGGTAGGTGTTTAAAAATTCATTTATTTTCTGTTCGCCAGTATTCACGTTATCTACCAACGTGCTAGACACAGATCAACTGGTAAGTATCAATTATCATTTATAATGATAGATTAAATATATTATTATGTATAGTGATTTAATTTATCATAACAATATATAATATTGATATAAGTGATATCGAGCTTTACATCCAAAGCTTCTTCTTTTCAATCATCATCCATGTGGTGTAAAAGTATATATCCCGGGCAGTACAAACATTGCATTGGTCTGAATGTTTCGGGTAAGGTGTCACATTTGACCTCTGCTAACATGCTAAGGCCGCCCTATAGTATTTGTCTGGGCTAGATATATTAAAAACATTACCTTACTGAAAGGTTTCCACATCAAATCAGACAAAGTTAAGACATGGTATAAATTTAATACCTATATGCATTTACAAGGAAATGATATTTAAAGTAAATACCTTATTAGAATTAGGATAGTCAGACGGTAGTTCCAATCACCCAACAGGTTTTCCCACCCTATATTATAGGTCCCGGTCGCCTCAAATGTATTAATAAATATGTACTTAAACTTTATCCGAGTATATAAGACTGCAAAAAGTCCTGCATTGTACTTTTAATGCCATATGGCATGCATGACTGAATCCTTTATAATGCAAGGGAAAGAAGGCGGCACGTGTTATATAAGGCAGGAGAAATAACAGTTACAGTGAATATATAAACATGTTTAATACATAAATGAATGGATAAATTTATATAAACGTGTGTGCTTGAGTTTAAGGACGATTAGGAACGATTAAATGAAGAAAATAGACTATGACAACCTATGTGGTGTTGTGGTTGAGACGTCTGGTACTATACCAAGAGTTTCGGGTTCGATTTCCGTGCAGTACAATTTTATGTGAATGGTTATACATTCAGTATAGAATTTAATTAATGGTTAACCCACCAATCGCTCACTACCAGGGTCTACACGGTGGGTTACGGCCCAATCATCTTCATAGTCATGCAGTGAAGGCCTGTGTCCTTTATTGAGAGGTTCTCCTCGTTTGCCTACCAATGAAATGTCTTACTCCCAGCTGGAGTTAACAAACGCTCCATATAATTGAGTTGTTGAAACAATAATCGATTATGGTCATTAGTATAAGTAAGTGTGCCCGCGGGGGCAGCGAATCGTTTGCCATTTGAAATATTGTATGTCATCACCATTTAATACTGTCGTTGTTAAGCTCGCAAGTAGGCATTCGTTAAAATTATAGATCGGATAATCGGATGCATATTTACCTAAAGTTGACCGGCGCTTTGGTATGGAAAGCACTTCTTTATCTTAAAGATTTCGGGATGACTGATGCATTAATTATTCGGAATATATAATTAAATGTATTTTCATTACGTTTGTAGTGTTTTCTATTACAATATATGATTTGTATGTACATTACTTGTATGGAAAAAGCATCCCGATGTTTCGGGATGAATACCGTTAGCGTTTTGATTATAAATATAGTTGAATGCACACTCAAATAAAGGTTTTTAAATGAGGAGCCGTAATTCCGAAAAAAGAAGCCGTCTCCATATTAACTTAGCCTAAAAATAAGTTTAGGTAAATATGCATCCGATTATCCGATCTCTAGTTATAATCAATTGTATATAATAGTCAAATAATACGTGTGGCTAAATTTGTCTATAAGTAATGTAAGTAAGTGGCAGTGAAGTTTATATTTACGACTCACATTTGGTGTAATGGTTGAGGTATCGGCTACTGGATCGAGGGTGCCGGGTTCGATCTTCGGGCAGTATTTACAAAAAAATAAATAAGTTTGTTTATCAGTTGTTTAGTACCCGTGTATAGGCCGTAGTCGTATATGCGAGTCTTGATTGACTGATTTCACGCACAACCTTTGAATCTCTTTGTTGGCATGAACAGGTTTTCCACCATATTTTTCTTCAATATTAATATTTTAAAATTACCTTAAATTATAAAATATTGCGCTGAATCATATATTTAAAACTTAGCTAATTTACACAATCAGCTGGACAGGTGGCCCGGTATTGAATCCTCAAAGGTGTACTACTCAATTTTACAATACACATTTCATATTAGATAATCAACAATGGAATATCAAACATTCATTGTATTGTCACTTGTTAATTGACAGTAAAACTTGATATAAAAGTAAATACAAAGGTTAAATGGAATCGACATAGCAATAAATATTCCAGTGGAGCATTCATCATCATCATTTCAGTTCATTAAACGTCCCCACCGAGGGGCACGAGCCTACCGTAAAAGGGTGTAGGTATAGATAGGCCTTAGTCATCGAAGCGGGCCCAGTGCGGATTGGCCGACTTCACACAAACCTTTAAATCCCTTCGCAAGCGTGCGCAGGTTTCTGCATGATGGTGATTCTACTTCACCATAAGAGCGTCGGATAAGTACAAAATTATTGCAATTTTTTAACAAAATAATAAATATGGTAAATATTTAAGATACACATATAACTGTGTAAATTACTATTTGTTTAAATGATGAGTTACTACCTATTCATTGAGTGACAATGAATTCCCTCGTGGGAACTAAAACACATGGCCTTTAGACCAAAAGTCTCATAAATATACCTCCTTGGTGATTGGAAGACCTTTAAACATTTCTTTTGCTGTCCAATTGTTAGCTGCACGAACAGTGCTAATGAGTTTTATTTATTGCCCACCTAAGTGGTTTTAATTAGCCGAGTAGATAAAGAGAGTGAATAACTACGTATGAGCCATTAAGATGTATGATATCTAATAAGTGATAACCAGGTATTGAACTGTATACTTTACGACAATAATTGTCTTCAATTTCACTTACCGGTAAGCTATCGTTCATATCTTTATTTGTATAACACTAACCTCATAGAGCGAGCATCAGTGGCTTAATGATGTGGACTGTTCCTTCCGACCGGGAGGGTGCAGGTTCAAATCCTGCCACATTCCAATGTGTTTTCGAAATTATATGTATGTTATGGACGTTCTTACGGTAAAGGAAAACATCGTGAGAAATCAGCGCACGCCAGCGAAGAATTGTGTGTGATGTCGTCCAACCCGCACTGGGCCCGCGTGGACGACTTAGACCTAATCACCCTATGCACGCAGGCTGGTGCCCTCGGGGGACATTTAATGAGCTGGTGATAATGTTAGCACAAATGCCGTAAGGATAGGCGAGATTGAGCTACGAACAAAATACTAAGACAAGTTCATCTTGTGTGAAAATACCTATACGTTTTCACTACCCGTACCCTCCGTAGATACATAAGAAGTTAGTTAGGTCAAAGAAATTTTAGAAAAAAATATGTTATAAAAGAAAAAATGGTATGAAAAAAAAAAATAGTTAACTTTATTATAGAGAAAAAAAGTTATTTTAGAAAAAAAATAGCGCGTTCACATGGAGCTATTTTTTTATAAGGCACTGCTATCCATGCTACACAATCAACAGGCCAAACCACTGAAGCGCTTTTTTTTTCAAAGCATCAAAACTCATTTTTTTAGTTTAGTATTTAAATCGTTATTTATTATATTTTTGTATATTTCTTGACGTTCATAAGTGCTTTTTGTAAGCCTAATTTGAAATAAATGGTTTTGACTTTGACTTTGACACGCAATCTTAACCATCGATTTTAAAGATATTAGCGTTATAATTCTGAACCGTTACATTTTCTCGTAGACTAAACGTTGATGGTAAATGAGGTGCGAGCATACCGTAACCATATTCTCATATGCAACGATAAGATCTAAAGGTAACCAGTAATCCATCCAACTGGACCGGCCGCCAATTTACATATTTACTAGCCCCAAGCCAATGATGTAAAAAAGTATGGATTCGACATATGCTCACCAAACAATCGTAAAAAGTGTTCCGAATGCAGTGACAGCACACATACACATATTTCAAATTTCGATAACATTTACCTAAACAAAAGAATGCGAACTGCACTCTCTTCGACGGTTCGTTTTTGAGGCACGGATGGCGTATCTATCTTTATATATACAGAATATCATTGCCTCAAGCTATTTTAATCTGGTCAGCCTTTGAGAGGAATGAATTCTTAATTTGAATTTGCGTTAAACTGTAACGAGTGTGCTTATCAATATTACAAGTTTAAGTGTTAGTACCCTCGTTTTCTAATTAGCCAGTGTAATGAAATAATAAGAGTATGTTCACAAGATGAGTTGTCCTAACATGTAAAGGGGTGTTTACAGGTTTGCTAAATTTGAGAATAAGAAATTTATGCCATTGACACAGTGCCTTCTACTTGAAGGGCACTGTAGCTAGTGAAATTACCGGGTATAAGAGACCTATCATTTGTTGTCTCGGGTGACGGGCGCAGTGCGGCATTGATGGAGAATAATAACTTTTTATCAGTTGGTCTCCTACAATGCCGCTCTGTCATGGTCAGGCGTATCACTTACCATCAGGTCCTGCTCACTACGTAACATGCCTGAAGTTAAGAGTGAAACTTTTATTATGGGCACTTAACAACGGATAAATATCATGATCATCTAATTCAACGTCCCCACCAAGTGGCACGAACCTACCCGTATTAGCTAAAGTCGTCCACGCGGGCCCAGTGCGGATCCGCCGACTTCACGCAGAACGTGGAAAAGTTAAAATTATTTATGTAAATAAACATATAAGAGTAAATGCTAATTAACTTTTAACCCCCTTCTGACGCGCGTTTGCCTATACTCCCTATGAATTCTAAACTGATTGCCGTCTCTTTCCTTTGACTTGGGTAGGACAGAGTCGACATTATGTAGAGCTAGACATAATTAGAGGCGGGATATTTGTACGCGTATATTGTGGAAACGATGGATCCCCTACGGTCACGCACACATATTTACTTTTTTATATATATTTTACTAAATGTTCGAATTTTTATTTATCTTACTGTTACGA
Organism: Leucinodes orbonalis; assembly: GCA_019425675.1. Taxonomy (NCBI): domain Eukaryota; kingdom Metazoa; phylum Arthropoda; class Insecta; order Lepidoptera; family Crambidae; genus Leucinodes; species Leucinodes orbonalis. Next base: position 109,712 of record PQWD01010847.1, read on the forward strand.
GAGTGTTAATACAAATTTTAAAATATTCACAGATATTCACTCAGCGCCATATAGCCATAAATTAAGAAAGGAGCTTGTACTATGGTTATTATATAGTAAATAAACATATTTATACATACATGTTTTACAAAGAAACACACGTATACGTTGCGGGACTATACACCAAAAATAAGTTGATTTATTGAACATGTCTATTTGCATCGGACAAGTTTATGCACACAAATGTTTGACCACAGAGATCGAACCCGGAATCCTTAGTATAATAGCCGACATTTCATGTAACATTAATTTTTATAAGGCTTTATAATAATAATATTTATTTATTCCAAAAAAAACAAAGCAAGACCCAAATTACATTTCAGGCTTATTCACATGAATTAGTTTTATAGATCAAATAGCAAATGTAATCATTTATTACAAAAAATTGTATTATATAATAAAATTGGAACTTTAAGGACTGATTCTTTAGCAGCGGCCACTGCACTAGGCTTACGCCTGAAACGCAGGAACCCTAAACGATTACATAATTGTATTAACAATGGCTGGCTCGGTAAACAAACAAATCTATTTAAGGATAGATTAGTAATGGAGAAAGATATATCTAAAAAAAAAAAAACACACAATGAACTCTAAGGTAGTGTATGTCAGACTGAATGTGTGTGTGTGTGTGAGAGAGAGAGAGTGTGGAAGGTAAGTGTGATGGGCAGATTTGTGATTACTAATAAACATTCAAAAGTAGTACTTCAAGATCCTCATAGTCCAGTTCATTCAAGTATTTGGTAATGGTTTTCTTTAATTGGGTTGCGGATAAATGCTTAGTTTCTTTAATTAAACTGGCTATTTTATTATACACGAAAGTATGGGAATACGGAGGAAATCGTCTAGCAAACTTTGTGTAAGTATAAGGCAAAGGAATTTGGTAAAGGCGGCGTGACGCTAGATTTTTAAAGTCAGGAGAGTTGGTGATTGACTTATGAAATGAGATTGACACTTTTGTTATAAATAGCTGTAGTACCCGTGCCACACCACTTTCACTGTACAGGGCATTTGTGGAATATCTAAAAGGCTTACTGAGCATTACCTTAAGCACCGCGCGTTGGGCTCTTTCCAAATCTAATAACGTGCTTTTAGATATGCCTCCCCACGCAGATATGCAGTATAAAAGAGCGGATTGGCAAACAGCATAATATACCATTTTTAGAGTCTTCACACAAGCTGAGTTACGCAGTGATTTCATAATGAATATTGTTTTCCTAGTCTTTGCTGAGAGTGCAGATATGTGATTTTTAAAGGAAAGGCAATCGTCCAAGATAATTCCTAGGTATCTTATAGTGTCGACTCTTTCTATGCACGGACAATTACATAAGTTTGTACATGAGTGAATGGTAAATTTTGGAAGTATTTTGTGTCAAGTCAAGTATGTCATTTAAGTATATCAGGAAGGCCAAGTATGCTACCCTGTGGAACTCCGTAAGATATAAGCAGCTGGGTACTAAGAGATGATGCTATCTTGACACACTGTCTCCTGTTACTTTATACAAACAAATGTTCAGTAACATATTGTACTTAAAAAGGAAGAGTAAATTTCTCTGTTTTTTTTTGCTAGTTTAATATATATTTCAGTGTATTTAGCCACGTATTTTCATATAATATATCATATAAGTAAACAGTTTCAACACATAACAGTGACTAAAGTAAGTTTCACTCCCATCCAAGCATTTTGCGCGTCTTGGCACCACAGCGAACAATTTGCTATTCAATTACTAAGTCGTATGAAGCGCGAAACTTTCTGTCGGGTATTGCGTTATGCATACCCATGTGTCATGCCGCATAATATATCGACATTCTTATGTCAAAATTATGACAGTAATAGACCGAAATTGTAGCGTGTGCGCTGTCAAAACATCAACGTAATAGACACCTCGGCCCTCATGGGACAAGCTATTAAACTGATTGCTACAGATAATATATTAGTTTGTTCGACAATTGTTTTTGTAAAGATATTTCCGTTTTTGACGACCCATCTGGTGTAAGAGCGTCGGTGGCTCAATGGTGTGGATTGTTGCCTAACGGGGGCTGAGGTTCAAATCCCGCCACGTACCAATGTGTTTTCGAATTTTCGAAATTATATGTACGTTATCCGACGCTCTTACCGTCAACGTCCTTTACGTTACGTCCTTCAGACAACATCGTGAAGAAACCTTCATGCACGCCTGCGAAGAGATTTAAAGGTTGTGTGTGAATTCATCCAATCCGCACTGGGCCCGCGTGGACGACTATGGCCTAATCTAAGGTCAGCCCGTATAGGGTTATACGGGTAGGCTCGAGCCCCTCGGTGGGGACGTTTAATGAGCTGATGATGATTATGATGCTGGTGTAACGGTTAAGACGTCGGCTATTACACCAAGGGTACCGGTTTCGATCTCCGGGCAGAACAAACATTTGTGTTCGTGAACATATCTGTTTGTGTTGATCTGGGTGTTTTCTAAAAAAGTATATAAGTATGTTTATCCGTTGTTTAATTTTCATATTACAGGGTAATGCTTAGTTTAGGGCTAGATGGTGCTGTGTAAAGTTCAGTGTATGTATATTATTATTTATTACTGGCAGATTATGCAGCCATGGCAACAATATATACAAGGTAGAGTAGGCCGAATGTATAATGTAAAATATAATTATAATGTGTAAACAATTGAGCCGGGATGATGTCACTCAGTATATGAAATTAAAAGTGCACCGATTGATTATTATAATAAGACAATCATATTTTTTTAATTGAAATGATCGTATTTTTAGAAAACAAAAGCCTTAGGTAAAATCTTAAAAAAATATTATATATTCCCGTATGTTATAGAACAAAGACAGATGACTGATTTTTTATGTCAAATATTTTTTTAATCTCATGTTGATTTAGGCTTGCGTGATTTTAAAATATATGCTACAATAACCTATTTCATAAATCACCAGCACTACATGATTTATACTATATTATCTGTGATAATACGCAGCATATATATCATTCATACACATTACCCTATATAAGTCGAAGAACTGATTTTCGTTCCGAAGAGTTACGGTACCTAATATCAAGTATAGTTTATGCACCACCTTTGGTAATGCACTGAGTCGTAACTTGCACACAAATGTAGAGATAGCAATGACAGTCACTGTTCGAAGTTAAGAATTACTTTATTCAAATGATCTTGGTATCATGCTGTTCAAAAGAACATTTTATTTTTTGTGTCACATTCTGAGATAAACAATGAACTGACTAGAAAATTTTCTGAGAGCAAAATTTTCATTCATAATCACGGCGCTCGATACATGTCATAGTGACATTGTAGTATGCTCGTGCTTTTGATTTTGTACATTTTTAATGACTCCTAAGGCCAAAACTTCAATGATTAATTTTATGTCATAAATATATCATGTGTCAACCTACTCGTATATGGCGGCTCGGATATTGATTTTTTTTAATTGTGCATCCAGTTTGTTGTTTATCTAAGGTCACATTGTAAGTACGTAGTACCAAAGATAACACTTCTTGCCAGTACGTGGCCACTATTTGGATCCAGCGTCGGTGGCTCATTGGTGTGGACTTCCAGAATGGAGTGTGCAAGTTAAAGTTGAAAACCCGCCACGTACCAATGTATAATCGAATTTTTGAGCCGAAACGATAATTCCGAATAATTTCCGAGCGATATTTTTTGGTTGGAATATCGCGATAAATTTGCAATTTCATATTATTTTCTTCGCTGCTTTTCGGTAACTTTACAGTTTTGCGATAACCGTGGTTTTATCTGTATAAAATGGTTTCATTCCATTTGTTTCTCTCTTCAAATTATTGCAATATATATTCTTGATCTGGAGTTTCGAAACTGAAAACATTTTTCTTTGCCACCCTTACGTAAGGAAGTTATAACTTATTTATCGACTAACAATTCATCTTTAGAGCCTATAAAATTCAATAGCTTTTTAGGACCGAGGTCTAGCGATCGCTCAATAAAATAAACCCTAGGTAGTAGTACTGTGTGAGCACATACAGATATAGTAATAAATTATAAGTACCATTATTATATATAATTTGACTACCTATTTCATTAAATTTCCTCCATGCTGTTAGTATAATTTTCAATATCATAATTGTGTTCCATGCAATTAGTATGGTATGAATTTAAATTAATATACCATTTAGCGTTTAAATTTAATATTTCGCAGACGTTATGCTACATTATTAGCAATTGGCAATTAAAATAATAGTGGCAGTGGGCTGGTCACGTATGTCGCAGAACCGATGGCCGTTAGAGCAGACGATTTCTGGAGTGGAGACCGCGTCTCGGCAAGCGTAGCGTAGAACGACTTGCGAAAGGTCGCTGGTGGAGGCTGGATGAGAAAAGCGGAGGACCGGGATATCTGTCACAAAATGGGGGAGGCCTATGTCCAGCAGTGGACTGCGATAGGTTGAATAGAATAAAAATAATAAACTCTCCTGTGATTAGGTGTTTGGTTTTAAACAGAATGTAAATGCTATAGTGTTATATGTACATAGTAATTTCGTGCTTTGAAGGGGACGATAAGCTTGTAGGTCCCGGCTTCTATTTTAGTATGGTAGTCGTAAACGTCGTTTGGCCAATTGGGTCCTCGTGGTGAATATATTAGTCAATTCTTAACCTGGAAGTTTTTATTATTATTACCTTCTGGAGCCTTTTTATAAAAGATTTAACAAGCATTTTTGAACTGAATGAATATTGATGTTCTCAATAAATCTCAACAGTTGAAGCCTAGTTTTAATTATATCATGATGCGATGTACCTACACGTGGAATATAACAGACAATTCTTCATTTTATTTCTAAGTTCCATCAGTTCTAGCGTGCGTTGTAATCTCAATATGTCAGGATTATATCGCATTGTAAAAGTCCAGCATCAATCCGCAGCGTGATGTCAAAGACACGATCGCCGATGCGTGACTGACTTTTTGCACGGCCGTCACTTTTTTAGCGAATCGATTCTGAGAATCGAGTCTAGGGATGCGACGCGTCGATTCATAGGGTTTTGTTACCGAAAACGCTGACAATTTACTGTATCTGATAGATCTTCTTCTTAGCGTATCGATAGCAAAAACAATTAAATTTTAGAAGTCCAAAAGCCAGCCACGGCGACAGCGCTGTCCGCAGCCGTCATCAAATCCTGCAGAGAACAGCTACTTGGGCAAGCAGGACACTACATAAGGTGAATCATCTTTTAGGCCGCTCCACAAAGACAGTCCAAATCAAGGCTGGCCGAAAACCCCCATCTGGCTAAATTGTCCCTACTCCCTGCCAAGTTTGAAGCCTATTTAAAGACTTCCAGGTCGGCCAAGACAATTCATAGCCAGGAGGAAACCTCTCAAAAATCGGGACAAAGGGATTCGGCAAAGTAACCGCCCACGCCAGAGCTTCAATCTTTCGATTTTTGGATATCTGATAGATAATATATGTACGTTTGATATACGAACGTAAAATTCATGCACCGAACTCTGTAATATCTATTTAACATCTGTTTGACTTAACATAATATGCATGATGACTTATTTGGTGTAGGTAATGGTTCAGACGTCGGCTACTATACCAAGGTTTGATTCCCCGGGCAGAATAGACATTTGTATGCATATACATTTCTGTTTGAGTCGTTTTGTATGTTTGTATTTACAACATAAAGTATATTTATCTGATATTTAGTACGCATACTACAAGTTCCACGCTTAACTTGGCACTAAATGGCGCTTTGTGAATGTTAAGGGTTGTTTAACTTATTTATACAAATCAATGATGTGTGAATTTGTTAAATGAAGATAACAAAGAGATTGTGCCCTAACCCACCACGCTAGACCAATATACGCGGATTAGTAAGGCACAAGTAAGTAATATAGGTAAGTAAGATTTTCTGTAAATTAATTAAAAATTAAACACCCAAACTAAAATTACCGACATAGCCCGCCAAATCAGTTCACGTATGTCGCAGAACCGATGGCCGTTGGAGCAGACGAGTTCTAGAGTAGAGACCGCGTCTTGGCAAGCATAGCGTAGGACGCCCTCCAGTCCGATGGACCGACGACTTGCGAAAGGTCGCTGGTGGAGGCTGGATGAGAAAAGCGGAGGACCGGGATATCAGGCGCAAAATGGGGGAGACCTATGTCCAGCTATGGACTACGAAAGGTCGAATAGATAGAACCAAATGAAAATGCTGTAATGATGAAACGAAAATTTTTTTTTTATGAATGAGCATTATAGTTGTAGTCGGCCGAACAAGTATATAGCAAAACCAATAAGCGTTGGATCAGACGAGCTTTCAGATGAATACCGTAGATACCTTGACCAATTATCCTTTGATAAAACTGCAAACCAACGCCTTGATAAAATCGTCTTGACATTATCTGAGTGGCAACATTATGGTAGTATTAAATTATCTATATATATTTTTATCATCTACAGGCAGACATTTGACCGCCATCTCACCTGGTAAATGATGATACGGCCTAGGATGGATCATGCCTGCCTAGAAACAGCCTATTATATATAAACACTCTTGCCTTGAAGAAGGCCAGGTTGTATTATTTACTTTATAATAATTTAGTTTACACGATTTCTTTCTGTTCTTTGTTAACGTAAGTAGTGAATGTTTGTGTTGTTCTTTATTTTGCTTAGTCACAGTATTCTTGATGAGTCACAACGAGAAGTAACCACTTGCTTGTAGTTTTGTTATCCCTGTCACTTTGTATACAAATATTCTCATTAAATTGACATAACTATAATTGCTTTCCTTTTAATTTTAAATTAACAGTCTTTAAAACGAAGTCAATAATATTTAGTTCTCATAAAGACTGATCGAAATAATGAAATATCCACCTCGTGTATTAATTAAAACCTGAGTAAGGCCAGCTCAGTTTACTATATTGAGAACTGATGCAGTGGAATATTGCACGATAAATATTTCAATTCTGAATCATTATAAAATGTTCTAATATTTAATAAAGAACGGTAGTTTACTATGTTAAACGCCACCGAATTTTTTCATTAATATATGTTCGCTAGTGCTAAGCCGGGATATGCCGCAGGATATCAAAATTATTTGCGGCAAATATAGCTTTGAATAAAATATGAATAAAAACGTTCACTTTGACTTGATTTTGAAGTAAACAATACAAATTATATTGAAAATCTTAAAGTCTCCTTTAGATAAGATGGTAAATCAAACGGAATCGCAGTTACATCACCGACAATAACAATGGTAGCTGTATAATGTGAATATTGCTTGTAGTAAAATCACCACATATGGAATTGTAGAAATCTATACGTTATGAGGAGGGTTCAGTTGGGCTGGGCGGCATTCGGTAAGCTACGTCATGTCTTAACGTCAACTATTCCGCAATGCTTAAAGACGAAAGTCTTTGAGCAATGCGTCCTACCCGTGCTAACATACGCAGCTGAGACATGGACACTGACTGCGGGATTGGTTCACAAGTTCAAAGTCACTCAACGCGCAATGGAGCGAGCTATGCTTGGAGTCTCTCTTAGGGATAAGATCAGAAATGATTTAATCCGCAAGAGAACTAAAGTTACCGACATAGCCCGCCGGATCAGCAAGTTGAAGTGGCAGTGGGCTGGTCACGTATGTCGTAGAACCGATGGCCGTTGGAGCAGACGAGTTCTGGAGTGGAGACCGCGTCTTGGCAAGCGTAGCGTAGGACGCCTCCGGCCCGATGGACCGACGACTTGCGGAAGGTCGCTGGTGGAGCTGGATGAGAAAGCGAGGACCGGGATATCTGGCGCAAAATGGGGAGACCATGTCCAGCAGTGGACTGCGATAGGTTGAAGAGAGAGAGAGAGATACGTTATGATGTTAAACATATTCGTAAATCATTCACCCGAATAACAGCGTAATTTTTGAACCAACATTTATTATTGAAAGTTTGAGAACCACAGGTCTATACAGATTCAGGCCAAAAAAGTCCGAATGACACATAACCGGACCTGGATTTTCTCATTTAATAACTTATTCTTAAATGGTACCTTTCTGTGCAAAATAAAAAGCAAAAACTGTTTGTGAGACCGCTTTATAATAACTATGGCAAACCAGCATTCTGCCAAATACTGAACGTGAGTTCAGTTTCTATCTCTCTATTTTAGCTATTTTCGTACACCGGGACATGAATAAATAAATAAATTTCCATTATATATTTTTTTGTTATATGTAATTAATATGTGTGAAGTATTAAAATAAATGTAAATCAATAAATAATAAGATACATACTCACACACCGCCATCTAGTCCACATTAAGCTTGGAGCTTTAGCTGTGTGTACTTGACATCGGATAAACATTTGTTTAGGACAAACAAAAAGGACTTTTTAAAATTTCATATATCATAAATTCCATGGGGTTCGAACCCAGCAATCTCAGATCAAGCATAGATCTAAATTAAGCTTAGACGACTTGACCACGGGAGCACTTGGACAGTGTTTGTAATACTTAACATTTAGAAGAGCTTGCCATAGATCGGGTGTTATAAAGCGATTGTTGAATATAAAAACAAATTATAGCACTAATGTTTCTCCTGAATGTAACAAATACTTTATGAAACCACATCGAAATTGCTCCAGCCAAACGCGAGATAATTTCGGACAAACATACACACATACTAACAGGTCAAACTGAGAACCTTCTTAAGTCGGTTAAAAACAACGAGATATAAAACTTACTCAGCATGACTGACTTGTACCTACACAGAAGTATGAATTAAATTGTAAGTTTTTTACGCTAAACTGAACTAACCCGAACCATTTTTTTGTAACAAAAGAACATCGGTCACTAATGATTGACAAGACGATTCCAGTGTTATATTTCTGCTTTTAATTGTCCAATTGCGCATTTTTATTCCACCTCTTCTCAGTTTTATAAAATATACGTTTCAGACTAGAATAATAGACACAATGTATGTGAAAATTTACATAATAACATGCAATTTGTGTTGTAATTAGACGGGAGCTTTAGGAAGGATAAGCTTTTTATTGTTCTTTATAAATTATTTAAACCATTTATATTTACTGACTAACACACTATCGTAGAATAGCACAATAAACTGGTGAGACCTTTATATAATACATACTAGGCGAATAAACATGCAATACACAATACAAATACGTAGAACCAACTTCGAGAAGGATTCTCGTCGAATCCAATTACGATAAACAGCGGTCAGGGAATTCAGTATATTTCTGTCTTATTTACCTAAGTTTTTCTGACATTTATGATAATAAATATCCTTATAAAAATAAAGTGTATTATATGTAATTACGTCAGAATCAGTAGAGGGGCATAAAATTGAAGTCCATTAAGTAGGAAAGAGTTTTGGACAAATTCATTCTAAGGATGAGAAATGCTCCGTTGGGTCTACTAGGCTCAAATCAATTAAAGTATGTTCATTTGTACCCGTATTTATGAGCATCATAGGATGCTGTATGTACTTCTTAGTGCTTACGATGTTTAGAAAAGGTTGATTTTATAATTTCCCATGGAAAATCGTCGACGATTTATGAAATACTTTTGCCTGCAGCTTTACTCATTATATTTAATGCCAATCAATGAAAATATGTTTAAACTATCTTTTTCCATTGCACATTGGAAATTGATAAAAATATTTGTACTCAGATATACACCTACGTAACGTAGGAGCGTCGGTGGCTCAATGGTGGTTTTTTTATGTTACAAGTGTACTGGATGGTCTGGACGCTCACCTGATGGTAAGTGATACGCCAGACCAGGACAGAGCGGCATTAAAGGAGACCAACAACTGACAGACAGTTATTATTCTCCATCAATGCCGCACTGCGCCCGTCACCCGACACAACAGATGTTAGGTCTGGTGTGGACTGTTGCCCTGCTACAGGGAGGACTGAAGTTCAAATCCCGCCACGTACCAATGTGTTTTCTAATTATCGAAAATATATGTACGTTAGAACAAAGAGATTCAAAGGTTATGCGTGAAGTCGTCCAACTGGGCACGCGTGGACGACTAAGGCCTAATCACCCTATACGGGTAGGCTCGTGCCCCTCGGTGGGGATGTTTAATGAGCTGATGATAATACACTAACGTCTTTACGTATATGCCAAGATTGAGAATGGAAACCATTTGCATTGAGAGAAAATAAAAAGAAATCATAAAATTTTGACAAACATTAAGATAAACCGTAAAACAGAATTACCAGAATAAAAGAGTTGTCATAAAATTATTTCGTCAAAAGAACTGTGTGAAATATTACAAATATGTGATACGTTTTTCGCGAAAAATGGTTTAGGATAAAATCGGGCAGTTTTTAAAGACATAACGCCAAACAACGGTGGCAAATATACCGTGAGACTGCCAGTAATTACGTGAGGGTTTATGAAGAAATTTTATTACCAAATTTAATAAACTCTGGTAATTAATATCACACCCAGATGATCAGACGATTACATGCTTTTGCATACAAAGCAATAATTTAAAAAGTAAAGATTCGTGATATGCTTACAAAACAATCGAAAAAAGTGTTCCGAATGCAGTGACAGCACACATTCACATATTTCGAATGAGCGTATATTTACGTAAACAAAAGAGCATACAACTGTATTCTCTTCGGCGGTTCGTTTTTGAGGCACGGGTGGTGTATCTACCTTTATGTAAACAGAATGTCATTGATGGTAAGCCGTCGGTACCCACTGACAAATCTGATCAGCAGATCGCCTACAGTTTCAAATTTGTGGTAGAAAATGGGCGAATAAGTGGGAATCATTTACTATGTTGGCGATTTTCCGGTTTGTCTGTACGCACGGGGTATGTACTGCTTATTTGTATATATAGAGTGCACACCACTGCGGTAAAGTAGGAAGAAGTAGTAGGAAGTTATAGGGATGATGATATCATACCACAGTTTCGACAAGTGAATGTAGCTGATGGTTGAAAAGTGCGCTACTTCAACAAAAGTCGGTCCAACAATTTGCTTGAAAAACGTGTGTAAAAAAATATGTGTACAGGATATTCAGGACACAGGAAATATCATCTGATGATAAGTGACACGCCTAACCATGACAGCGGCATAGAAGGAGACCAACAACTGAAAGACAGTTCTTATCCTCCATCAATGCCGCACTGCGCCCGCCACCCGAGGCAACAGATGTTAGGTCCCTTGTACTCAGTAATTTCACTAGCTATAGTGCCCTCATCTCGATACATAAAAGTGCATAACACCACGGGACAATATCTGGCACTGCGGCGGTACCTGCGTAGACGACTCAGTATCGAGTCAATCTGCTTTTTAAGTTGAAAGTAAAATATACTTTTTTACTTGATAGTTGAAGGCGTTAATTCATTTATATCCACCATGAGCTACATTGTTGCTCTAAACATAAACACCTACCAGGGAACATTATACAGAACCTTGTCACGTAAGAGCAGACGGCGTTCCTCATTTTTTCTATGTACAGTCACGTGCATTAAAATGTTATACATTACAATTTCAAATGAATTAAAAAATATATGTTAGTTGTGAATAATAGTAATAAAGTGTTTTTTTTTTGTTATTTTCAGAGTGGCATTTTGTTTAAAATTCTGCCCATAAGCCTACGTATAATCAACTGCGTCCATGGTCCAATGCTACAATCCAGGGATAGTGAGTTCGAATCCCACGATGATCGATAGCAATAGTCACTTTTAATTTTTTACTAGATTGTTTAGGATGTTTCAGGCTGGTATAAATCTGGTTGTCCGAAAAGAAATATGATTTCGTGCTTCTGAGGGTTAGCCAATGGTCCCGGCTACAGTATAAGGATAATAGTCGTTAAAACCCACCAATCCGCATTGGCCCATGTGGTGGGTTCCACTTGTACGTCCCTTGTAATCTATTTCTGGTTACGCATGTTCCCTATAGTATTACGATAAAGACTTATAACGATAAAGATAATGATACATTTTATTGCAAGTAACTGTACATCGCACGTGAACTCATTTAGACGGGATTGCAGACGTTACAGTATTAACAAGTGCTGATCAACCATTATAGTGTGTTACGAGTCGTGAATTAGTAATTTGCCCATCGCATGAAGTGGTCAGGGACCTTAGTTATTTTCCCATGGAAGCCACGGAAGACCAGCGTCACGGTGTCATCATTATGGCACATAGATAGATAATGATTTATTGCATACAACAATTAAAACATTTTACAAGATTTTGCACAGGAAATATGATAGATGACGACCCGACACCAAAGTTGCGGTTACGTCGGCTGCAACACCTAGGGTTCCGGGTTCAATCCCCGGATTCAACCCCCAAAAGAACAAGAGAAAATAAAATAACCTTAATATATATACTCAATATATACATAAGTAACTATCAACTTTAACAATAATGTAATAAATACCTAGCATAAGTTTTAAATACATATATACATAGTTTGATTGAGAATACAATAAACACCTAAATTAAAAATATGCATATTATACATAGAAACACCCAGACCAATACAAACAGAACAGTACAATACAGAAAGAAACAGATGAACATGTCATGCTCACAAATGTTTGGACTGCCTGGGGATCGAACCCGGAACCCTTCGTTTAGTAGCCAACGTCTCGACCATTACTCCAAATGGGTCGTCAAGATGACTCCGTGCTTCAGAGGGCACGTTAAGTCTGTTATGACTTCTGAGTGTGGTAGTAGGATAAATTTAATATAAACGATAATATCCGTGACGTTAAAAACAGCCTAAGCTACTCCTCATAACACCAAATATCCGCTAGTATCATTCCCTTCAAAATTGGTTTAGACGTTTTAGAATTAACTGGAAAAAAAAACAAACAAAAAACTGTTGACGTATAATGAAATTGATGAAGAACAAACCCTTATTATTATTACAATCCCCTATTATTACAATCACCCTATACGGGTAGGCTTGTGGCCCTCGGTGGGGACGGTTAATGAGTTGATGATGATGATGACTATTATTACAATATTTAATTTTTTTATTCATATAGTGCACCAAAACGTATATGTACAAACATTTATTTCTGTTTCTTTAAGCACAACGGGAGCTGTATATCGTCATACCGCCTCCATTCTGCCATCAATTAACGCAGTTTATCCGAGCGCTTCGGCGCATTAACCTTTCTAACCCTAAACCACCGATAAGTATTCAGACGCTTCCCGCCAGATGGCGCTTTATAAATTGGCACGAAATTGTTGTATTTCCCCGCAATAACTCGAGGCTTTATACCCTGATAATGAAAAGAATTGTGGTAATTATTAAAAGTGGATTGGATTGAGCATACGATACTCGATTTGTCCAAATTAAAGAATTCGGGTATCAAATATGAACTCATTTGTTTTGCAATTGATATTTTAACAAAATCAAATTTAACAAGAAGAAACAGAATGTGGTAAAGTTTAAGATTTCGGAAGTTTATTCAAGTTTATTAGGTCAGTAAAAACTGTCATTACCATCATATAAGTGACCGTGGGTTATAATGTACACTGCAGGTCAGTCTTTCTCACGTTTTTTAAATATTGATAGATTGAGCTGAAACTCGTCATGAGGATTATAGATTTGGTTACTTGCACCCTAAGAAAGTAGCTGCGAGTTTAACGTGCTTGGAGCATGACATGCTTCATGTTAATATTTTCGGGCGCCATCTTTATACTATTGCGCTATAGCTAACTAATTTTGGTTAGCTGTATATATATTTTATAATTCCGTAACCTTGACATAAATTAATGTGACAGTATACGACATTATAGATAACTAGCAAATTATAAAGAGCTATTTTGATAACAGTAATATTTTTGTTGTATAACTTCAATTAAGAACATTTGCACATCGAATTTCGATAGAGTATGTCGGAAGCACTAATCTCTACAACAACTTGTACCATATTCCAGCAAATGAATGAATTATTATTATTATGTTCGAAAATCTTACTATCTCGACTATACGTCGGTATTAAAGAAACAGGTACGGGCTAAGGCCAAGTATCCTGATCCTTGTAATTGTGATATTATTTGTGTGTTATACTATAATTATTATCTATGTCGTGTGATGTGGTTTATTATTATTATTATTGTAACCATTTATATTCGATGTGATTCAATATAATCGTTGCTTTCCATCAAACAAGATGAAATTAAAAGCAAACCGTTTTACGTAAAATAACGTTTTAAGTCCACTAAGAACACTTTATGAATTCTGTGAAATATTTTTCTCTTATATTTTTCTACGTATGTAGGTATGCTATAGTACTAACTTTTTTGCTGTTACCAGTATTGTTATATACTTGTTAACTGCCAGACACAGCAACACGTCTGTGGTGTTAGTGAAATATTAACATAAAATTGTATGAAACGCATACTTTGCCCATACATGGAGCGTCACGCCATCTATCAAGAGAACATCGAAATGTGACGTGACATTAGCTATTGCAGCTTTTAATGCAGACGAACATTTTATACGTCGTTCGGTTTTTTCATCACTCATATTAAACGAAGGACAATTAATTGCTCCATTTCGAGCGATGTATTTGAAAGGGTATGCCATACCGCACGTTTGTGCAGTTTATTGGTGTTTTTTTTTAACTGATTTGCCACCTGGACTTCAATTCTACTAAAACATGATATTATGACACCATTACGAAATTTATCAATCCAATTGTAAATTTTGGTATTCCGGTAAAACTTTTATGTTAATGGTTTAAACATGGACGCATACAAATACGGACGTACTGTGATTAATACATAAATATGCCCCCGAAATGACGGTTCCTTTCTATGATATAATTTTGACAAATATATTTTGTATGCTGATTTTAGTGTTTTGAACTAAGAATATATAATCGGATTGTTATTTAACCTATGATACGTAATTCCTGGATTGTTTTCCATAAAAGTATTACGACACCATTACGAGATTTATCAATTTGTATGTAAATTTGTTATTCTGGTACAACATTCACATTAATGGTATAAACATGAACGCATAAAAAATACTGACGGACGGTCATTAATACATAAAATGTGCCCCCGAAATGACAGTCGTTATCTATGATCTCATTTTGATAAATATTTTTTTTGGTTACTGATTTTAGTGTTTTAAACTAAAAATATATGATTGATTGAATTGATGATACGTAATTCCTGGATTGTTTTCCATTTGTTTACTGCGGTTTTTGCACCTTTGCACAACACAAGCCATGCTCTTTTTCATTGTTTTTAACTAACAATCTATGCATCTGTTGACAGATGCCCGCCAAATGTCTTCATATTTTGTGGTTTTAATATAAAATATGGCCGGATTTTTATATATTTTCATGTAGTGAGACTGCGTCCATATTTTTGATACGTCCATGGATTTAATTGTCCATTGGTGCTACTAATTAATATCCTACCATAAAAGAGAACGAATGATTGCAAAATTTATGATATCGAAATTAGTGGAATTGGAGCCCTAATGTGCTGCTTTAATTGCTTGTAAAGTGTTCCTAGTGCAGTATTTACACAATTTATACAATTAATTAAATTAACAATCCGTTTTTTTCTGCGTAGCGCCGTGACAACAGAAAGAATGCTAAATGTGGCACCCATTTTGGTCGCTGAAAGAATTGTTTTAGAACGATAAATGTCTTTTGTGTTGCCATAATGAAAAAAGTGTAGCACGCTTTCAAATAATCTCATTACCTTTATGGTTACTCCAATGAGGGCCATATTCGGAAAGTTATCCTTTTACGCTAAATTAACAGTTCAGAGTTTATCAATCGAATGCTGGATGAAACACCCGATTTCTAATTATTTTACCGCGACAGCGTACTAGCGCGCAGGTGGAAGAATTTTCGTAAGCTCTATATTTAAAAACTCATTGGTGTGGACTGTTGCTTTCAAATCTGCAGGCGCAGGTTCAAACACAGCCACATGCCAATGCGTTTTCGAATTTTCGAAATTATATATGTACGTTTATCCGACACTCTTATGGTGAAGGTGAACATCGTGAGGAAACCTGCGCACGTCTGCGAAGAGATTCAAAGATAGTGCGTGAAGTCGGCCAATCTACACTGGGCCCGCGTGGACGACTAAGGTTAACGCTCTTCACGGTCAGGCCCCTCGGTGGATACGAATAATGAGCTGATGATGAATAGACTAAGGAAATATTTTCTAAATTTTCACGATGGTATAATAGTGTTTTACGTGCGTATTAATTTAAATGCGTATTAATTTTTATTTATTATCCGACGATCGTCATATAGTAGGTTGGAAAATTAAGTCTTATAGTGTCCATTACAGCACTTTTCGGACTTTTAACGTTTTAAGTCAATGAATCTTTAGTATTGCCGTGAAATCGTAGGATTCACCATTTAAACAGTAAAAAGATGGATAGTACCATTACCTCAGATAAACAAGATACCAAATAAATGCGCAATCTCATATAAAAAGTGTCCGCGGCAAAATTCTGCCCATCGCGTCAGTTAGCTGAATTTTCATTCATAACACGTCACTCGCTACAGGTCATATTGACATGTAGTGTGCTCGTGCTTTTGATTTTGTAACCTTTTATTGACGCGTCAAGGTTAACATTTAAACGTATAATTATATTAATTATTTAATTAATTATTTAATGTTATTTTGTTTGTATCTTCTCATTTAGTATATATTTTCTAAAGTTTTCCCTTATTTTGTCGGTGGTTGTTATAAGCGTGCTGTCTTCACCTATAATTGTAATACCATTTAGCTTGTGTCTTCATGTTTTATATATATATATATATATATATATATATATATATATTATATATATATATTATATATATATATATAATAATATATATATATATATATATATATATATATAAACATAATAACTACCGTATGTGTCATGCGACTCGGGCATATTTTGGTTGACGTTTTTTCGTAATTGTGCTTCTAGTTAGTTTATTGTTTATCTATGATAGTAATACAAGGAAACTGTTTTGACAATGTAAGTTGTGGTATTTGAAATGCATAAACTTGAGTGCAGATGGGTTTCTTTAAAGTATGCTTTGCAATTCAAAATTGTCCTATGCATAACAATTGTTGTTGACTGCGTCTCTCTCTAATGCAAACACTGAAATGTAACACAGATACACACATTAACAGAATTTGGTCACACCCTGTCGGAAAAAAACACCTTTCGATAGTACAAAAACCATTCACAGAACACCCTGTATACACCCTAACAAAGTTATATTGACAACAGAACACATTGAAAATAAGAAATATTGTAACACCCTGATAGAATAAACACCCACTTTTTAAACACCCCGTACAAAACCGAAATAGATATAAAAAATTGAAAACATTGCCAAAAAAAACATCGCAACATCCTGTTGGAAAAATACCTTCCAATAAAACACAACCTGTGCACTAATCTGTACAAAACCATTCACAGAACACCCTGTATTAAAGCACCACGCGCTGTTGCACCGGCCACGAAGAATGCAAAACGGGACATCCCATTTCGATGGTCTTTTTAATCGGAACCGGTTCCGAGGTCAACGTCTCGCCATACAGACGGTAGTTTATTTTATATAGGATGCACTCACACTTGCGCGATGAAAACGAATTAGAGTTTTGAGAACGGTTTTCTAGAACAGCCTAGAATGTCACTGATTTCGTTTTCTGTATGGTAAATTTAACGTATCAATTTTTAGAACATCTAGTTTTTTTATGTAGTAGTAGAATCTGTGGTTTACCACTAGCTAACCATTTTTTTTTTCTAGGGCAGTCCAGAAAGTTCTGATTTAGTACTAAATCAGAGCTAACGATTGTTTTAATTTTAGTCAGTCAGTATGTTTTTGATTCTGCTATCTGTGCTAATCTTAATAATTATACAATATGACAAAGAATTTCTGTTTGATTTGTAAAATGATTAACTCCATAGTAATACGGCTCAGGGACAGGTCAAGCAATGGAATAATGCGTCTGATATGTCCTGCCAACCTAATAATATCTGACGACCTTAAGGCCATAGGATTGAACGACGTTGAACATTTATTTAATATTTTTTGTGAGCGCCCAGTGAGCGGTGGCCTTAACTTTTATCGACTATAAAGAACGGATCAAGCGACAATGTGTTCCGGCAGACAGTTTTGGGGCAGTTCAATTACTTTTTTATAACAATATAAGTATGAATTGATTTACAATATCGATTCCGTTTGTCGTTGACAGCTTTTTTATTAACCTGTGTGCGTTTAGTATATTACTCTTGGTCTTCTGACGAGCTTTATGTAGCGTTTAATAGAGATTATTCCGATTTACAATGTTTTTGAATCCATCTGATAATACGCAATCAATAGCGGAACATTGAACAAGGTCATGCTGTAGTGGTAGGAAAAACGTGATTTCGTAGTTATTAGTTAAGAACTTAGATGTCATAACAACTTGGATGTTACATGAACTTAGATGTTATATTTATATATATTCGATTAAGCGTCGGTAGTTTTTTTAGTATGGGCAGTTGTCTTCCGAACGGGATCAGTTCAAATCCCCCCATGCACTTATATTTTTGAATATTTGTAATTATATGTACTTTATTCGACGCTTTTACGACGAAGGAAAATATCGTGAGGATAACTGCGCACGCCTACGAAGATATTTAAAGTTTGTGCGTGAAGTCGGCCAATCCGCATTGAACCAGCGTAGACGACTAAGGCCTAATACACCCGCGTACGTGTAGGCTTGTGCCCCTCGGTGGAGACGTATGATGAGCTGATGATGATGCCCTTATTAATTTTTATGCCTAAAAGTGAATGCACGGTTTGGACTGTAGATAACTACTAATCCAACAAGAAACTCAGTAGTTACTCTTTTAAAATGAACATTGTGTTTTGTACAGCATTATATTATCTCTATCGAAAATAATTTATATAAAGCAAATGTATACAATACTGTGGTACAAAGCATCTTATTCAGTCTGTATCAAAGTCCACCTCCGCAAGCCGGATTTTCAAGAGCAACAGTTCTGCGAACCTAAAATCAATTTACGAGAACCAATTTGTCCATGAACTAAATAATGGTAAGCTGCATTATTCCATTAGGTCAGATTTTAAGCACTCGCTTTATTAACCTGTAGCTGCTCTACAACTTGAAAATGCGATGTGTACTGCGTGGGGGTTTTATAGGCCCTGCTATATTGTCGAGTAAAGAGAGCACACTATTGGTATAGGTAATTCATTGTTCTTGATTCTTGTGTTCGTAAAGTGTTAACCTAACCTTTACCGGGTTCTAACAAATCAGGCGACCATTTTTTTTTTAGTTCATTACAGTCGAAAGTATATTGGAAACGCGAAATCAACAGTCATGCCCTCCACTGTTCACATGTTCTACGTGTTTTTTTGACAAAATGATTGAATTAAGTACACTCTGGTTTGGGAATAAGGTAACTCCATACTTAAAGCACTCACATGTCCGCCAAAGATTTGGAATTATAGGGTGATAGGCATATGCATATTCAGACTATAAGTAAATAGAAGTTAACAATCCTGCAATCTTGATCTAATTAGCGACCCGGTTAACCAACATAGGTTCTATAAAACGCATTAAATGACGTTTTAGATAATAATTTTCATGCTTTGTAAATCATAGGATGCAATAGATGGCCGTATGAATGATATATTTATTTTAGTCTTTGACTTCGTGGATTACTAATATTTGATCAAATATTTGACTGACACCTAAACAATTCGTCATCATCATCATCATCAGCTCATTAAACGTCCTCACCGAGGGGCACGAGCCTACCCGTATAGGGTGATTAGGCCTTAGTCGTCCACGCGGGCCCAGTGCGGATTGGACGACTTCACGCACAACCTTTGAATTTCTTCGCAGGCGTGCATGAAGGTTTCCTCACGATGTTTTCCTTCACCGTAAGAGCGTCGGATAACGTACATATATTTTCGAAAATTCGAAAACACATTGGTACGTGGCGGGATTTGAACCTCGGCCCTCCCGGTAGGAAGGCTATAGTACACACCATTGAGCCACCGACGTTCTTAAACAATTCGTATTCGTGCTTAATTTATTTAAATGACTGATTATAGTATGAGGAGATTGGGCCGCAATCTATAATGCAAACCTCATGTAGATTAGGTGATAACGACTACCGTACTAAGATAATAGTCGGGAGCGACAGCTTAACGTGCCTTCCGAAGTACGGAATCATATGAATGTAAAATACATGACACTATACAACACACACACACACACCAACGGCACGCATGCATGCACGAATGCGTGCGCGCACGCACACTCAGACACACATATACACACGCATGGAGTGATATTCCATGCGAATTATTCAAATGGTAAAGTTCATTATTAGTAATGCAACAATGCTATTCGTGTTGCTCTAAATCTCTTCTCCAAATGCCACTTAAACTCTCTCATGGCCTTACCGACCCGAAACAATTTGATAGTTGGAATCGTGTGTCCACCTAAATTCGTTACGCACAAACACCAAGTCATCGTGGTATTCGACCAATAAGCGGGCCTTGTTTTTTTTTTAATTCGTGCACAGCAAAGGAAGCATTGTGAAGAAAGCTTATTACAATTTCGATTAGATACAAATTAACTAGTTCTGTTGTTGGAGAGATGAGCTCGCGTTTTCTTGATACTTTCGATATTTGAGTTTGAGAAACATTTTGCGATGTATTTATAGACTTCGGCTTGTTTGTTTGTTTTATGTTTTCTTGAATTAGTAACTTAGCGAGAATGTTATTTTTCTGTAAGGCACGTTTTTCCTATGCTTTATATACTCGTGTGGAATAGACTAGGCTTGAATATATAAATATTATAAAATAGAAAATTTATGAAATGTAATCGCTGTAATGATTATCAAATATGTCTAGCTCCTATAGATCGAATTAATAAATGACCATTTTTTTTATATTGG